>JAUJYZ010000058.1:0-20000 GCA_033675265.1 Actinostola sp. cb2023 | reverse complement strand
TTAGCATTTAGTCCATATATGGTAGCATATTTAGTATTTAGTCCATATATGCAGTAGCATATTGAGTCTATATATGGTAGCATATTTAGTCTATATATGGTAACATATTTAGTCCATATATGGTAGCATATTTAGTATTTAGTCCACATATGGTAACATGGTAACATATTTAGTCCATATATGGTAGCATATTTAGTATTTAGTCCATATATGGTAGCATATTTAGTATTTAGTCCATATATGCAGTAGCATATTGAGTCTATATATGGTAACATATTTAGTATTTAGTCCACATATGGTAACATGGTAGCATATTTAGTCCATATATGGTAGCATATTTAGTATTTAGTCCATATATGGTAGCATATTTAGTATTTAGTCCATATATGGTAGCATATTTAGTATTTAGTCCATATATGGTAGCATATTTAGTCTATCAGTATGGTAACATATTTAGCATTTAGTCCATATATGGTAGCATATTTAGCATTTAATCTATATATGGTAACATATTTAGTCCATATATGGTAGCATATATATTTAGTCTATATATGGTAGCATATTTAATCCATATATGGTAGCATATTTAGTTCATATTTGGCACGTGGCTATTGTCAAAAAAGACAAAACACGAACTCGCAATTGACATGCGGCCAGGGAGGCCCGAGTCTAAAAATGCAAACTGTTCTTCGTCATGTTTGGTCGTCAAATCTGCAATGGACCACTATTGCGCATGCGCTCTGTGCCGCTTTCATGATGCATCGCAGGCTCAGATCTACGAAGTTGCCGATTGACTTTCCGAAAACTCGTCGGTCGAGTATGTCAATCGCTAATCTTCTCTGTATCGTTCCAATTTTAGCATGCAACGAGTTTAACTTCACTTGTGGAGTCTAGTTGAATTCTAAAATGAGCAAACAAACTTGATGGAAAAGGAACATTATCATTCACATTATTCTCTCCGTGATTTTCATTGGTCGAGAGACGTAATGGTTCCTACTTCCAACGTATCTGCTCGCCACTGACAAATCACGATATTTTGCTCAACCTCGTCCAGGTGTTACTTTGTGTTGTTATACTTGTTTATCTAAGAATTCACTCATTACGCGTTGAGTTAATAACAAGTTGTTGTTATTTGTTTGTAGCTATGGATACCCAGACCAGACGTACTTATCTGAAGTACAACAGATACTGAAAGCCATGCTGACTCGATAATACTGACATCAGCCATGCTGACTCGATAATACTGACATCAGCCATGTTGACTCGATAATACTGACATCAGCCATGTTGACTCGATAATACTGACATCAGCCATGTTGACTCGATAATACTGACATCAGCCATGTTGACTCGATAATACTGACATAGGCCATGTTGACTCGATAATACTGACATAAGCCATGCTGACTCGATAATACTGACATCAGCCATGTTGACTCGATAATACTGACATAAGCCATGCTGACTCGATAATACTGACATATCAGCCATGTTGACTCGATAATACTGACATCAGCCATGCTGACTCGATAATACTGACATCAGCCATGTTGACTCGATAATACTGACATAAGCCATGCTGACTCGATAATACTGACATATCAGCCATGTTGACTCGATAATACTGACATCAGCCATGTTGACTCGATAATACTGACATCAGCCATGTTGACTCGATAATACTGACATCAGCCATGTTGACTCGATAATACTGACATCAGCCATGTTGACTCGATAATACTGACATCAGCCGTGTTGACTCGATAATACTGACATCAGCCATGTTGACTCGATAATACTGACATCAGCCATGTTGACTCGATAATACTGACATAAGCCATGTTG
The DNA here is from genome assembly GCA_033675265.1 of Actinostola sp. cb2023. Taxonomy (NCBI): domain Eukaryota; kingdom Metazoa; phylum Cnidaria; class Anthozoa; order Actiniaria; family Actinostolidae; genus Actinostola; species Actinostola sp. cb2023. The sequence goes on along the minus strand of JAUJYZ010000058.1, from coordinate 18,155 downwards.
ACTGGTATAAGCCATGATGGCTCGATAATACTGACATCAGCCATGCTGACTCGATAATACTGACATCAGCCATGTTGACTCGATAATACTGACATCAGCCATGTTGACTCGATAATACTGACATCAGCCATGTTGACTCGATAATACTGACATCAGCCATGTTGACTCGATAATACTGACATCAGCCGTGTTGACTCGATAATAACTGACATCAGCCATGTTGACTCGATAATACTGACATCAGCCATGTTGACTCGATAATACTGACATAAGCCATGTTGACTGGTATAAGCCATGATGGCTCGATAATACTGACATCAGCCGTGTTGACTCGATAATACTGACATCAGCCATGTTGACTCGATAATAATGACATCAGCCGTGTTGACTGGTATAAGCCATGCTGACTCGATAATACTGACATAAGCCATGTTGACTCGATACTACTGACATAAGCCATGTTGACTCGATAATACTGACATAAGCCATGATGGCTCGATAATACTGACATCAGCCATGTTGACTCGATAATACTGACATAAGCCATGTTGACTCGATACTACTAACATTAGCCATGTTGACTCGATAATACTGACATCAGCCATGTTGACTCGATAATACTGACATCAGCCGTGTTGACTCGATACTACTAACATTAGCCATGTTGACTCGATAATACTGACATCAGCCATGTTGACTCGATAATACTGACATAAGCCATGTTGACTCGATACTACTAACATTAGCCATGTTGACTCGATAATACTGACATCAGCCATGTTGACTCGATAATACTGACATAACAAATAAAAATAAATTAAATTAAAAACATTAAAATTAAAAAAGTTAAAATTAAAAATTAATCAAAATCCTTTTTATAAATTGCGCGCACAAATCGCTACCTCGCAGAAACTTTAGAACATACGTCATAGTTTTGATAAGTGAAGCTGTTTGTGGTAGACGATAGATAGAATACGTACAGTATCTATGTGTAGATAGAATAGGATAGAAGCTTTATCTACCGAAGTGCTAGTCTATACTCATGTCTACCAGCTTTACTAACAGTGTTTGGCCGAATGATGTCCCTTATTTGGAAACAAACTTCCATATTTGGTATGCGAGTAAACAGATTACACATTAACTGAGAAGAAATCTTGATATATTATAGATAGGTGTCCCCCATTAGCTTACTTTCATGTAAACTAGGTATCTTAGTTATTATTATTATTATTATTATTATTATAGTTGATGAGGCATCCCACAAGAAGCCCGAGTAATAAATACATGCATAAATTAAGAAACCGGGCCAACCTATTATGCAACCTATTAAACGCCTCATGCACCTACACGAAACATACCTTCCTAATCTCAGCTTTATCATTTATATGGTGTTTGTATTATATATAATTGCATAATCGTTGTCGGGTTGAAAATCATGAAAGCTATGACCAAAAGGAATTCTGGGAAATTAAAACTCTCAAATAACGCCGTCAAACGATCGACCTTTTTATCCAGACTTGTAGGATCTTAGTTAAATAGCTCATATTTTTTCAAAACTACGAGAACATTGAATATATCTGCCTGTAATGTGGCTCATGAACTGATTTCCCATCCATCCTTGCGGTCTCAGCTTCTATGATTTATGATTTTCAACCCGACAACGATTATGCAATTAGCTCTATGGAGCGTTCTAATGTCTGACGTGGTTCGGACCGTGTCTCATGTTCTTTTCATCTGTGAAAGTCAGATTTTTTGTTTATATTCGTTGAGTTAGGTGACAGTACAATATGTGCGAAACAGTATGATTGCTGCAGTTGAAATGATCTAGAGTACATCTGTCCATCCAAACAATACGTAGATGCTTTGCGGTTACGATTCGAACCCAGTCTTCCACTGGGTTTAATTTAAGTACATATGATGTATATCCATATTAACTCCTCTTTTTTATAACGTATTGTACATTTTAGTGTGCAGTACTATACGGCTGCCTACATCTCATCAAAATACGGCACGACTCCAGCCGTACTGCACACTAAAATGTATAATAAGTTGTATATCTAGTAGATAAGTTGATTTATGCTTGCGCTATTTACGCTATGCACTCTTTGAACAGGTGGATCTATCAGTATAATAAATTCCTGAATTCTTGTGTCTGTTGAATATTTGTTTAAATGTTATTACTCAACTAAAGCTACATTAAATACTAAAATTATTTAAAAAATTAAAAAATCATTTATAAAAAAGAAAACAAACAAACAAGAACAAAACAAGAACAAAAAAAAAGAAAGAATGACAAAAAAAAAACGCGTCACGGTTGGGAGTCGAACCCTAGACCCCCAGGTTCAAAAGAGATGAACAATAATGCCGGTAATTTCTCCATAAAAAGGACCATACTAAAGCCCAGACATTATGCTGAGTCACCGTATGTTACGTATAGGATGAAGATTTCGGCCTCATCCTCACTATCGGGCATTACACCATTAATCAGCTTAGTGATCAAAGAGGGAGGGAACAGTCGACTCCTAGGCCCACTAAGTAACTGCTCCGCACCACTAGGCTATCGTGCACGTTTATTGATTTGGAGGACAAAATAACCTAGTGTATCTTGTGAATTGACTGTCTATTTGTTGTATGTGCGTGCAAATTACTATGGTCCCGTGGCTCGCACTGAAACACAGCGCTTTAGAAGCACATTGTATTGTACATGGGCCCGGGATCGAGTCCCGCTGCACCGAATTCTTCTTCTTCTTTTTTACTGTTTGTTTTTGTAAGAACATTTCTATACTCACGAAAATGATTATTTTAATAATGTAAAATAAATTAAAATAATTAAAAAATGCTAAGTTATTTTTATAATTGTACACTGATATACACCGAATCGAAATATGGCGACCAATTTGAATAACTATTGTTCCTGACTGACCAACCTCGTGTTCACGTGGAAACACAAAAGCGTTTTCACATGAATGAGAGGTAATGGTCAGTCAGGAACAATAGTTATTCAAATTGGTCGCCATATATTTCGATTTGGTGTATGAAGTATATGTTCTCAAAACGGTCTTGTTGACTAAGACCCCGCATTTTGCAATAACAGTCCTCATATTTTTATTTATTTCAATTTATTTAGCTATAGCATACTATTCGCGACAGTCCCCTTCACGCTCGCTTAATAAGAGATGGAGAAATGCAACCGCGCTTGAGAGAGTTGGAAGTGCAAAGGGATAGGGTCAGGGAGGGGAAAGGAAAGAGCACGGTAGCTTTTAGAGGCAAGCGCGAAAGAGAGTGTCAAGCCAGGTCACGGCTGCCAATGGCCGAAGGATTCTTACGCGAACTGGGCAGTAATTAGATGCAGAGCTCTTATTTATACTCGCGCTGCAAGGGACTGGCGCGAATAGCATACTATAGAACACAAACAAGCAACCGAGAAGGGAAACTGAGGGAAATGCAACTCCACAAACCCGGTGTTTGCGAGGCGAAGCACGGTAAACAAACTCACTGTAGAGTTCCACACACGTGCAAACTTTTAGGGAGCCGAGGGGGGAAATCGAACGAACTTGAAAACGACCTAGAAAAAGTTGATACCTGAAAGGACCATGGTCTGGATTCGCAGCAGGTACTTATATACTTCGTTGGGTTGAATTCTCAACGCCTGGGCTTGTTCAACAGCAGCTGGGACAGGAATTTGTTCATCGGCCATGACTGAGTAAGGATAGGTAGCGTAGTGAAGGGTTCTTATCAAGTTATTATTGTTATTATTATTATTATTATTATTATTATTATTATATTATTATTATTATTATATTATTATTATTATTATTATTATTATTATTATTATTATTATTATTAATATTATTATATTATTATTATTATTATTATTATTATTATTATAAAAAATTTATTTTTTATTATTATTAAAAACATTGATTTAGATATAGAAACCACAGTAGGAGCCATCTGTAAATAATATTTTTATATCTTAATTTATTTATTTTTATCTTTTTTATATATATATATTGCTTATATTATATTTTATAAATGAGCGGCCACGAACAACACTCCACTGGTATACGTCGGATCAAACAATGATCTAACTGGTTCGCAAATTAAGAAATAGGTTAAATGAAGAATAACCAATACGACGTAGAATATTTCGGATTTAATTTTGCACAATATTTCGACTAGCCATACTAGTCTTCATCAGGTGCATATGGGATAACTCCAACACTGCTTCCAATCACAATCCAGGTTCTTTTCGTTGTGGACAAAACTGTTTAACTTGCCCTTACATTTCCGATAACTGCACCCAATATACTTTTACTTCTACGGGTGAAACCAGAACCATTACTACACACATGGACTGTAACACAAAAAACGTAATTTACATGATTCAATGTACTAAATGTCACAAACAGTACATTGGTGAAACCAAACGTAGACTCAAAGACCGCTTCAACGAACATCGTAGGACAGTTGACAAACCTTCTAGTAAATCCAAACCCACTACTGCATCTGAACATTTTCTATCTAACCCTGACCACTCTGCATCTAATATCCTTTTAATTCCTTTAGAACAAATTTTCTCTTCTCGTGATGCTATTCGCAAAGCCAAAGAAGCTTATCTCATAACACGTGCTAACACTCTTGAACCTAATGGCCTTAATAAACGCGATGAAACCTACTAATCAGTTACACCGTTACTTATCTCTCGCTATCATATCATATACTAAAACGTCATTTCCTTTTTACCATTATATATAGTCAAGTCACTTGTAAAATCCCATATGCACCTGATGAAGACTAGTATGGCTAGTCGAAATATTGTGCAAAATTAAATCCGAAATATTCTACGTCGTATATTGGTTATTCTTCATTTAACCTATATTATATTATTCATATTTATTGTTTGTATTTTAATATCATTAGTTAATTGTTATTGAACAATCCAAGCGATCATTTTAAATTTTGTAAATAAGGATTTTTATCTATTTTTCTATCTCTTATTATTATTATTATTATTATTATTATTATTATTATTATTATTATTATTATTATTATTATTATTATTATTATTATTATTATTATTATTATTATTATTATTATTATTATTATTATTATTATTATTATTATTATTATTATTATTATTATTATTATTATTATTATTATTATTATTATTATTATTATTATTATTATTATTATTATTATTATTATTATTATTATTATTATTATTATTATTATTATTATTATTATTATTATTATTATTATTATTATTATTATTATTATTATTATTATTATTATTATTATTATTATTATTATTATTATTATTATTATTATTATTATTATTATTATTATTATTATTATTATATTTATTATTATTATTATTATTATTATTATTATTATTATTATTATTATTATTATTATTATTATTATTATTATTATTATTATTATTATTATTATTATTATTATTATTATTATTATTATTATTATTATTATTATTATTATTATTATTATTATTATTATTATTATTATTATTATTATTATTATTATTATTATTATTATTATTATTATTATTATTATTATTATTATTATTATTATTATTATTATTATTATTATTATTATTATTATTATATACTTATTATTATTATTATACGATAGTCAAGCGTCCATATAAAGCTTAGGGAGGTCATGTATTTACAACAGCTCCGCTCGGGAACAGTCGTAAAATAAAATAAATGCATGAAACCGGGTCAAAATAAATACACGAAGAGAGCTGCCTATAAAATGTAGATATTTATGAGTTGTTTCCTTCTTCTATGCTGTGTTTTATCCTCTGGCTTTGGTTACAACTAATTTCTTCCAGTTTTGAGTAATCTCCCTCGCAGCCGTTCTTAGTTTCGGTCCCATACTCCGAAACTACATGTACGAACGGCTGCGAGGGAGACTAAGTTTTGATTTGCAAAACCTTTTTGTGTTGCGTGACACTTATTTGCATACCAAAGTTTCACTGGCGCCACTTCCGGCTTTTCCGGGAAATTTCCCTGAAGCGTTCTTTGTTCGTTCGTTGTGTGGTTTGATGTACAAAACTGCGATCTAAAATGGCTTCTTCCTTGCAAGAAGACGAGATGGATGAAGAAAGAGCAAGAAGAAGCATCTTAGTGTCAAATATTCGAGGCTCTAATTTGATAGATAAAGTCATTATTCATTTTCAGAAAGAAAGAAATGGCGGCGGCGAGGTGGACTCAGCCGTGTATCCCGACCATCGAGATCATTCTGCTGTCGTTGTTACATTTGAAGACCCTTCAAGTAAGACTTGTAAACATAAAAACACTTTTAAACTTTGGAATATCTGCATAATTCTACGAGCGAAATAGACCACTTCACGATGTAAGGTGTATGCTGGGTAATCAGGGCAGAATTATTAAGAGAGATACGGGCGAAAGATAGATCGTATCTCCACAAAATCTGTCGCGAGTGGCCGTCAAACCGTCATTTTACTTGCTCAAAACTTCAATTTTAGATCGGTGAAGTCTAAATATCTGTCAAATATACCAAATATAAGTTACTTATAAACAAACAAAAAAATGTCATCTAGTTGTTTGAAGAAAAACTAACAGACTTTGAAAGTTAGGCTCGAACACATTTTGTAGATCTTGACGACCACTACGTGTACGTCACACGTAAAACCTCCCATACATGTAGATCAAAACAATGGGTTTTACTCAAAAAAATATTTTCTTGACTCACTATTTCATTCCATTGGCCCAGAAAATTTACAAAAGCTACATAAAAGGTTTCTCGATCAGCACAAAAAGTTTTATTTCAAAAATTAGACTAAACATGGAGATACGAAGTCAAATCTATCTTTCGGCCGTATCTCTCTTAATAATTCTGCCCTGATTACCCAGCATACACCTTACATCGTGAAGTGGTCTAATGCTAAAATATTTATAGTTTCACTTTCGATTTGACAACCTTCCTGCTTGGACAGGTTACTTGTTGGTCTTGCTGTGGTAAGTGAGGAAGAGGAGGACTGGTGTATAGCAAATATTCTGAGTATTGTGTGCATTCCTGTGTTTAATCCATGCATGGTTGAATTAGTCTCCCTCGCAGCCGTGTTTAGTGTTGGAGATAGCATTGCGTGACTAGTGTCGGAGAGAGCATTGCGTGATGACACTTTTAAGCATGGCTGTGAGGGAGACTAGGGTTGAATTGAATGATTTTGAAATGTTAATTTAATTAATGTGGTTTGCTCCTGATGTGAGTGAGAACCTCGCTACACTTGCAGGCTATTGTAGGTTGGAGTTATAATTGCCTGGTCAGGATCCAAACTCAGTTATTTGCTGTTTGCTTTATTTCAGCTGTGGAAACGGCCATAAATCGCCGTCCTCACACAGTTGAGGGACATGAAGTGACAGTACAGCGGTATCCTGTCCCTGTAATGATTCCAGAGGTATTATAGACTCATATGTTAATATTTACCTACTGAATATTCCACTGAATACATTGTAATACTGCTAAAGGAGTAGATATATATATAGTGTGACCAGCATGCAGTCGGCTGCATGCAGCTCGAAACTACATTATACAATAACATAGCGTAATCTCGCAATCTGATTGGCTCCAGCTCAGCCATTGTCAATAAGAGTACAGACACATAGCTTGACGAATCGCTCGCGCACAGAGCCAGCATGCGCGTGAAACGGTTTTTCTTTCAAACTTTATCCTTGCTTTTGGATGTTTTTTGACTTTGTTATTGTAAAAAAGAAATCGCAAGCAGTTTTCCATTGTCTGTACTCTTATTGACAATGGATTTGACTTCACAAAATGTTCAAAACTAAATTGCAGTGAAACCACTTGCTACGCTAGTGGTTCCACTTGAGTTTTGAACATTTTGTGACGTCAAATCCATTGTCAATAAGAGTACAGACAATGGAAAACCGCTTGCAATTTGTTAATTGCATTACAAATGCGGGTTACCTGTATCTGTGGAATTCCTCATGTCATAGCTTGATTGACAAAACAAACATGTCCCTGTCAATCAATCAATGAATCCAAAACACATTGGGCCGACTTGCTAAAATATGGGTGGCACGCTAGCTTGGTGGCACCCATCAATTCAATTCACGGCTCAGGTCATATGAACTTGAAAATGAATTAAGTAAAAATAATGAATATATGATAAATGGATCTTAAAATTGTTCAAGCTGGGATAATAATAATTATAATAATATTTGTAGATACATTTTAAAAATAGTAACAAAATTATTGGGAGTCTCTATATTGATGAAAATGATACAAAGAACTGTCCAGGGCTGTGTTTAATTATTATAAGTAATACCCGGTAATAGTAGAGAATCACGTACCAAGAGACGATGTCGGTCGACTGTCGGCCAACTAATCGACCAACAACCTATCGACAGTCGGTCGACAACCTACCAACTATACAAAAGTATATATTTAATTTAAAACCTACCAACTGTCGACCGATACACGGTATATATACACTGACTCAGTACGATCGTTATTATTTTGGTATTTTGAATGTATCATATATCAGTACGATCGTAATATATCGTTTATGTTAGTTTGGTATTTTGTTTTGGTATTTTGATTTTGAATGTATCATCTATCAGTACGATCGTTCCATTTACCTTCACCCAGATGTTCAGGACTTCCACTAAACTTCCCTCGGCTTCAGGGATATTTAATCACTAATATCCCTTAGTGTCATGGTATTAGTTTGTAATACCATGATCACCGAGGAAATAAAGTAAAATATAGTTCACTTTGATTAACTTAGAGCGGTATGAACTACAATCTTTTTCTCAAAGAGCCTTTGATTACACGACACTGAGGAATTTATACATTGGAATGCTTTGTTTCATTTGTACAATGATCGAGTATTTTTTAGTCAGTTTAGGAATATTTAATCGTCATTTTGGTCACAAATCATGGCGGGCAGTTGTTTTGCCTTTGTAAAAGACGCTGTAGTTGACCAAGCATGGAAAAGTGCCCGAAAATACGAAAAACACACTTCATGGTGTGCAAACGTTTATAAGCAATGGGCTAAAGGCAAGAAATATAGAGTTCCAAGATTTTATTCCAGAAAAGAAAGAATTCTGGTCTTTGCATATGCTCTGCCCATGCGCAGAATCGAGGACATAGCATCCCACATGTGTTGGATGCTTGAATAGCATGGAGTAGAGCCTGCTTTCAACTTAAACATAAGTTGTACAGAGTAGTGTTGCCTATGAGGGACTCTCATGAATAGTCATGAGGGATATTTAGTCTAAATATTCCTCATGATTATATTTATCAGAACAGCAAGGCTATATGAAGGCTGTTGAAGCTTTTTGTTTTTGAATACTGTTTTGCTTTGTTTTGTATTTTCGTAGGTCTTTGATCATGTTCGAGCAAGATTGAATTGCAACATCTTTGACTCGACGGATATGTTGGGGAATGTAGTAGAGCAGCTTCAACGTGAATGTGGAGTGGATTACAAAAAGAGTAGCAGTGGGATATACATCACTGGTTCATTCGTACAGATTAAGGATTGTCACAAATACATTCTTGATCTAATTCAATCTAAGCACCACCAAGATGTTTCACGTTCAAACTTTGCAGAAGAAGCAAGCAAGTACGCTAGCATAACCACTGAAGAACCCCACTTCCAGATCAAGAATACAGTCAAGGAAATCAAAGACGTAGTCTACCAGACGGTGCCCATCGTCTTTAAGTTTATACTCTCTGTATCAAAGTACAGGAGACAGCTGGAACAAATCAAGAAAGACCACAAAGTTAACATTCGTGAAATAGATAGTGGCAATAAAGTGACCATTCAACCATTGCACCGTTGCACACAGAAGGACTTTGACGAGGCGTGTGAAGAGTACATTAATCTGTATAGAGAGGTGCATGATGGTCCAATGTTGTCCAAGGAAATGGTTCTCAAGCCAGGCCTAGCTGGTTCAGTATACTTCACTGCACAAGAGGCTATAGATTTGGTGTTATCCCATGCACCTGTGATCATCCAATCAACTGCCACTCAGGACAAATGGCTATTCTATGGCGAGGAAAAGCAAGTAAAACTTGCAATGGAAGAGATATGCAAGAAATTGAAGATTGAATATCCTTTTAAAAGAGGTCGTAAACACATAGACGACTCTGGACGACATGACATGGAAGGCAGCACCAGTCAGAGGAACCTTGGTAGTGATAAGGAAAATCTACAGCCTGGCACTTCAAGTGATGTTGACAAGAAATTCCCAGCAAGTGCAAGTGACGAGCGCCGAGAAGAATATTTGACAAAGAAAGGGTTCAAACTGTCGGTTTCCCAGGGAGATATAACGGATGAGCATGTCGATATTATTGTCAACTGCAACGATGATTATTTAATTGGATTCTCCAAAGGGCTCCCTAAAGCGATAGTTGATAAAGGTGGAAGAGAGATTCAACTAGAAGCTGAAGCTCAGTCGAAGAAAAGAAGATTGAAAGCTGGAGATATCATAATTACAAAAGCAGGAAATCTTTATTGCTCGAAAGTCATGCATATAATTGCTTTGAATAACAAAAAAAACAAGGTTGTATTAAAGAACATGGTAAAAGATGCCTGCCTGAACTGCTTACGAAGGGCAAAAAGTCAGAATTCTATTGCCTTCCCAGCAGTTGGTGCAAATAAAGTGGGATTGTCTCTCCAAGACTGCGCTACAGCAATGCTTAATGGTGTTGAGGAATACATGAAGACCTGCAACCCCAAAACAGATAATGTTCTTGTAGATATACGTTTCGTTCATTTGATTCCGGTTGCCTTCGAGGTATTCAGACAAGAATTAAGGAAGAGATTTGGAGCACCAACTACTGAAAGAGGAGCTGATCCTCGTGAACGAAACAGGACACATGATCAACACAGTGCGACACGCCCAACTGAAAACCGCAATGGAACTCCCACGGGTAAGTTGAGAACTATTGCTGTTGTATCTATATCTTTGTTTATATGTTTGTTCAGCTCATGTCGCCATAGAATATATAGCACAAGAGTATTGAGTAAAATAATCCTTGCCCTTCAAATTCAGATAACAGTAAAGCAAAGGAACAAGATGTCTGTCCCATTTGCTTGGAGGACTTTTCTAACCCAATTAAACTGGAAAAATGCAAGCATCAGTTCTGTAAGGAATGCATTGAATCAGCCTTCAAACATCACAAGAAATGTCCTACTTGTGGTATGGTTTATGGAGTGCAAACAGGTAACATGCCACGTGGAACAATGAACTGTCGGTTGCTTCATTACATGAGACTTCCAGGACATGATAAATATGGCACCACTGAAATATCATATAACTTCCCGAGTGGAATACAAGGCCCAGAACATCCAAACCCAGGACAACGGTACAGCGGTACATCACGCACTGCATACTTGCCGGATAGTCCTGAAGGACAACAAGTAACGAGTCTACTTAAGAAGGCCTTTGATGCTCGTCTTACGTTTACCATCGGGACATCTGTAACTACTGGTCAACCAAACACTGTCACATGGAATGACATACATCATAAAACCAGTACTCATGGAGGAGCAACTGAGTGAGTTATATATATTGTTTATGATGACGATGATAGTGATGATCAGTGACAATGATGATGGTCAGTGACACTAAATGATGACGATGACAATGGTGGTGATGGTCAGTGACAACGATGATGGTCAGTGACACTAAATGATGACGATGACAATGGTGGTGATGGCAGTGATGGTCAGTGACGACGATGATGGTCAGTGACACTAAATGATGATGGTGGTGATGGCAGTGATGGTCAGTGACGACGATGATGGTCATGCAGTGACACTAAATGATGATGATGACAATGGTGGTGATGGTAGTGATGGTCAGTGACAACGATGATGGTCAGTGACACTAAATGATGACGATGACAATGGTGGTGATGGTCAGTGACGAGATGATGGTCAGTGACACTAAATGATGACAATGGTGGTGATGGTAGCGGTTATGATGATGGTGATAATGATGATGGCAATGATGATGATGGTGAATTATGATGGTGATAATATTCCGTGCGGTTATGATGAAGATTAATTATTGATATTGATGGGGATCATGGAAACTGATAACCATGGAAGCACAACTGGATACTGTTACAGATATTGCAGTGATGATTATGATGAAACAGTGATAGTAATGATGATAATAGCACTGATGTTTATGTTCTTGTTGTGGTGATGATGTTAGGGTCATGATGATGATGATGATGGTAATGCTTCACATGTTGCTGATATTGATGCTATAATGATAATGTTAGTAATGGTGATTTTCATTCATCAAGTAAAGCTTTATGTGCTGCAATGGGTCATCTTCAAATCATGTTAATCGGCAACGTGTACGACCGCTTTTTGTACACACAACAAACCATGCTAAACTGACTCCACTGCACTTTTTTCAACCATTTTTGGCAGAGAAAATGACGGCTGACTTTCGCATATGTATGTAGCTTTGCCGTAACACAGTAACAAGCAAAATCAAGATCCGATATAATGTGAGCTCTGAAAAGATAAAGAAGAGGATAAAATATTGAATATAACGCACACAATGGCATCTAGTTCATAGCGATCGTAGGAGATTGTAAATTCATGAAGATAATTTCTTTCTCATTAATTTAGCGCTTTAAAAGTGCAGTGGACTCAGGTGCGTGTAAAGAGTGTTCATGTACATCCCCTATTCACTACTCATTTTGTCCTGTTCAACAGATTTGGGTACCCAGACCCAGGCTACCTAAAAAGAGTCAAAGAAGAACTCGCTGCTAAAGGAATATGCTGAACCTCAAACGATAACTGTAATATAGTTTTGATGATTAGTGTGACTTTAACATACAAGACCGAACCCTTTGTAAGACATGCGTGTCTCGGTTTTGTAGCCTAATACCACAGGTAGCCCAGACTGCTTGGTCTGCCTGTACTAATATACCACAGGTAGCCCAGACTGCTTGGTCTGCCTGTACTAATACCACAGGTAGCTCAGACTGCTTGGTCTGCCTGTACTAATACCACAGGTAGCCCAGACTGCTTGGTCTGCCTGTACTAATATACTACAGGTAGCCCAGACTGCTTGGTCTGCTTGTATACCACAGGTAGCCCAGACTGCTTGGTCTGCCTGTATACCACATGTAGCCCAGACTGCTTGGTCTGCCTGTACTAATATACCACAGGTAGCCCAGACTGCTTGGTCTGCCTGTACTAATATACCACAGGTAGCCCAGACTGCTTGGTCTGCCTGTTAGTATGTTTGGTATGTAGTGTTTTAGTAACGGTGTTCTATGTAGCACAGAATTGTAAATTATGAACACTTTTAATTACTTATTATTATTGAGGTGAACTCACTATTTGATAAGGCGACCAGGGCGTATACCTCTATCATCATTTATTAGAGAACTGGAGATTGTATGCCGGATTTATGGATGCTGTTCATGTTTGTTAGGCTATTTGATAAGATATGTAGCGACCAGGGCATAACCCTCTATAATCATTTATTAGAGAACTGGAGATTGTACGATTTATGGGTGCTGTTCATGTTTGTTAGGCTATTTGATAAGATATGTAGCGACCAGGGCATAACCCTCTATAATCATTTATTAGAGAACTGGAGATTGTACGATTTATGGGTGCTGTTCATGTTTGTTAGGCTATTTGATAAGATATGTAGCGACCAGGGCATAACCCTCTATAATCATTTATTAGAGAACTGGAGATTGTACGATTTATGGGTGCTGTTCATGTTTGTTAGGCTATTTGATAAGATATGTAGTGAACATTGCGTAACCCTCTATAATCATTTATTAGAGAACTGGAGATTGTACGATTTATGGGTGCTGTTCATGTTTGTTAGGCTATTTGATAAGATATGTAGTGAACATTGCGTAACCCTCTATAATCATTTATTAGAGAACTGGAGATTGTACGATTTATGGGTGCTGTTCATGTTTGTTAGGCTATTTGATAAGATATGTAGCGACCAGGGCGTAACCCTCTATAATCATTTATTAGAGAACTGGAGATTGTACGATTTATGGGTGATGTTCATGTTTGTTAGGCTATTTGATCAGATATGTAGCGACCAGGGCGTAACCCTCTATAATCATTTATTAGAGAACTGGAGATTGTACGATTTATGGGTGATGTTCATGTTTGTTAGGCTATTTGATCAGATATGTAGCGACCAGGGCGTAACCCTCTATAATCATTTATTAGAGAACTGGAGATTGTACGATTTATGGATGCTGTTCATCTTCTTTAGGCTATTTGATAAGATATGTAGCGACCAGGGCATAACCCTCTATAATCATTTATTAGAGAACTGGAGATTGTACGATTTATGGGTGCTGTTCATGTTTGTTAGGCTATTTGATCAGATATGTAGCGACCAGGGCGTAACCCTCTATAATCATTTATTAGAGAACTGGAGATTGTACGATTTATGGATGCTGTTCATCTTCTTTAGGCTATTTGATAAGATATGTAGCGACCAGGGCGTAACCCTCTATAATCATTTATTAGAGAACTGGAGATTGTACGATTTATGGGTGTTGTTCATCTTCTTTAGGCTATTTGATAAGATATGTAGTGACCAGGGCGTAACCCTCTATAATCATTTATTAGAGAACTGGAGATTGTACGATTTATGGGTGCTGTTCATGTTGTTAGGCTATGTGATAAGATATGTAGCGACCAGGGCATAACCCTCTATAATCATTTATTAGAGAACTGGAGATTGTACGATTTATGGGTGCTGTTCATCTTTATTAGGCTATTTGATAAGATATGTAGCGACCAGGGCGTAACCCTCTATAATCATTTATTAGAGAACTGGAGATTGTACGATTTATGGGTGTTGTTCATCTTTATTAGGCTATTTGATAAGATATGTAGTGACCAGGGCGTAACCCTCTATAATCATTTATTAGAGAACTGGAGATTGTACGATTTATGGGTGCTGTTCATGTTTGTTAGGCTATTTGATAAGATATGTAGCGACCAGGGCGTAACCCTCTATAATCATTTATTAGAGAACTGGAGATTGTACGATTTATGGGTGCTGTTCATGTTTGTTAGGCTATTTGATAAGATATGTAGTGACCAGGGCGTAACCCTCTATAATCATTTATTAGAGAACTGGAGATTGTACGATTTATGGGTGGTTCATCTTCTTTAGGCTATTTGATAAGATATGTAGTGACCAGGGCGTAACCCTCTATAATCATTTATTAGAGAACTGGAGATTGTACGATTTATGGGTGCTGTTCATGTTTGTTAGGCTATTTGATAAGATATGTAGTGACCAGGGCGTAACCCTCTATAATCATTTATTAGAGAACTGGAGATTGTACGATTTATGGGTGATGTTCATGTTTGTTAGGCTATTTGATAAGATATGTAGTGACCAGGGCGTAACCCTCTATAATCATTTATTAGAGAACTGGAGATTGTACGATTTATGGGTGCTGTTCATGTTTGTTAGGCTATTTGATCAGATATGTAGCGACCAGGGCGTAACCCTCTATAATCATTTATTAGAGAACTGGAGATTGTACGATTTATGGGTGCTGTTCATGTTTGTTAGGCTATTTGATCAGATATGTAGCGACCAGGGCGTAACCCTCTATAATCATTTATTAGAGAACTGGAGATTGTACGATTTATGGGTGCTGTTCATGTTTGTTAGGCTATTTGATAAGATATGTAGCGACCAGGGCATAACCCTCTATAATCATTTATTAGAGAACTGGAGATTGTACGATTTATGGGTGCTGTTCATGTTTGTTAGGCTATTTGATAAGATATGTAGCGACCAGGGCGTAACCCTCTATAATCATTTATTAGAGAACTGGAGATTGTACGATTTATGGGTGCTGTTCATGTTTGTTAGGCTATTTGATAAGATATGTAGCGACCAGGGCGTAACCCTCTATAATCATTTATTAGAGAACTGGAGATTGTACGATTTATGGGTGCTGTTCATGTTTGTTAGGCTATTTGATAAGATATGTAGCGACCAGGGCGTAACCCTCTATAATCATTTATTAGAGAACTGGAGATTGTACGATTTATGGGTGTTGTTCATCTTCTTTAGGCTATTTGATAAGATATGTAGCGACCAGGGTGTAACCCACTATAATCATTTATTAGAGAACTGGAGATTGTACGATTTATGGGTGTTGTTCATCTTCTTTAGGCTATTTGATAAGATATGTAGTGACCAGGGCGTAACCCTCTATAATCATTTATTAGAGAACTGGAGATTGTACGATTTATGGGTGCTGTTCATGTTTGTTAGGCTATTTGATAAGATATGTAGTGACCAGGGTGTAACCCTCTATAATCATTTATTAGAGAACTGAAGATTGTACGATTTATGGGTGCTGTTCATCTTCTTTACGCTATTTGATAAGATATGTAGCGACCAGGGTGTAACCCTCTATAATCATTTATTAGAGAACTGGAGATTGTACGATTTATGGGTGTTGTTCATCTTCTTTAGGCTATTTGATAAGATATGTAGTGACCAGGGCGTAACCCTCTATAATCATTTATTAGAGAACTGGAGATTGTACGATTTATGGGTGTTGTTCATGTTTGTTAGGCTATTTGATAAGATATGTAGTGACCAGGGCGTAACCCTCTATAATCATTTATTAGAGAACTGGAGATTGTACGATTTATGGGTGCTGTTCATGTTTGTTAGGCTATTTGATAAGATATGTAGCGACCAGGGCGTAACCCTCTATAATCATTTATTAGAGAACTGGAGATTGTACGATTTATGGGTGTTGTTCATCTTCTTTAGGCTATTTGATAAGATATGTAGCGACCAGGGCGTAACCCTCTATAATCATTTATTAGAGAACTGGAGATTGTACGAATATTTTTTGTTTTTTTGTTAAGTGTAACACGTCTAACATATGTCTTTAGTGTCAAAGTTCTTATTTAGAATACTAGGCGTTGATATAATATGATATAATGAAACTGAAAACCTCAACAGCACATATGCATGTAATATTATTTGTTCGTTCTTACTATTCCATCCCTAACTAACCAAAAAGGACTGTTGTTATATATTCCTCTGGCATCCAAGCATCCAGACAACAGCTAAACCTACTCATTAGATCTTTGGTGTAGCATTTCACTTGACATTTGACCAACAAAAACTTAGATTTCCACTGTTTCTTTTCGTTGCTTGAATTGCGTTTTAAAGTCTTGGAAGCCGCTTAGCGTTAATCCTGTATCAAGACTAAGTATCAAAGCAAAGAAGATGAACATGTGAAGTTTGGATGGTCGAGTGTCCAAAATGTTCTGTGTTCTTGAACATTGCAGTCTGCATCAGGGCCTGCGGAGGGGGGAGGGGCTGGTAGGGCTATAGCCCCACCACTTTTATGTCCACAGATAGTAAAATGTTTAAGGAAATTTTTTTTAATGTACCTATCGTCATTGCGTTATAACAAGTTTAGCCCCACCACTTTAAGCTTGCTCCGCGGGTGCTGTGCATGGTTGCATGTCTTTTGTCTTGATTGCTGGTGTGCACTGAGCCGACCAAACAGCGCCGGTACCAGGGGCGGATCCAGGAATTATTGAAAGGGGGGTCCAAACGTATACTAAGCATAAAAACAAAAAATAAATAAAACTAGCATTTGAACCTCTGGTATGACAAGGGATCCGGACCCCCCGACCCTCCCCCTGGCGGATCCGCCACTGGGTACAATTATGGCGTTGTATCTCCTCAGTGTCATAGCTTTGCCTGTGGTGTTGTATATTCTTCTTTACGCTTCTTACATAACTGAATGCTACTTTACATCGAGAGAAAAAGAGAACCTATCATTCAGTACATCGAAAGACTTATCACTTTAGTAAGGCACTAGCACAATGAAGCGAAACACGAATAGTTTGTAGTACATTGTAAACCAACGAGGCAAAACAAAGATGCAAAACTGACATATCGAGAAAAAGTTGTGACCAAGAACAATACTGAGGAATTCAAGTAAGTCTCTTAAATTCCATGAAGAATATTGTGATTATTCGTTAGGAATTCGTGAATAAAGGGGAAGCCGGATCGAGGTATGCATGCCTGTTGATCACTGACTCGGTGTATGTTAGTTCATGT
>JAUJYZ010000269.1:137500-200626 GCA_033675265.1 Actinostola sp. cb2023 | reverse complement strand
ATGTTCAATACTAGAATAATGTCACTTTCAGTTTTGCAGTCAGTTCCCGGATGTATTACGTCATCAATTCACCTGTTTCGCAACCACAATCTTCTTTGTCCATTCTTTCTCCTTTATCACTCTTACTCTTGGATGAGAGGAACTGGTTACTGGTATGGTAAAAACATAAGGGTTTATGCGCGCAAAGCATTGTGGATAAAGTTACAAGGTGCGTGACAGAGAAGTTGATTAAATAGTTCATTTTATTTCTCGTCTTCACAGATCCGTTACCATGGGATTACGTATAGCACTCTTTATTTTACTGGTATTTATATATGCCAGCAATAGAAACGACGGTAAGTCTCTAGCTCCTCTACTTTTACAAATTCAAAATGCGGCCTAATTGTTTGGTCGAGGTGAAGGAAATGATTTTTTTTCTGTTCATTACAAAATGACTTTAAGACTATCAAATGACTTAGGACAATCAAATGACTTAAGCGTGACTATCAAATGACTTAAGACTATCAGATGACTTAAGACTATCAAATGACTTAAGACAATCAAATGACTTAAGACTATCAAATGACTTAAGACTATCAAATGACTTAAGACAATCAAATGACTTAAGACAATCAAATGACTTAAGACTATCAAATGACTTAAGACTATCAAATGACTTAAGACTATCAAATGACTTAAGACAATCAAATGACATAAGACTATCAAATGACTTAAGACAATCAAATGACTTAAGACTATCAAATGACTTAAGACTATCAAATCCATCGAATATGATTGACGGAGTACGACTGAGGATTTGGCACCAGTACAGTCGTGACACAAGAATAATGATTGTTAAAACAAAAAGTCATACTCGTATCCTGTCATGTTCTAATTGCAGAGTCTAGAGACATTTCTTTTCGAAATGGCGGCTCTCGACGAAGGCACACAGCTAACTGTGTACGCACAGCAGATGGCGCATGTCAACCACCGTGGAAGATAGGGACGACAAACGTCAAGAGACAAGCCATATGTAATCAAGAGATCCATATAGGTTGTAGGATAATCATTGGAAGAAAAAGGTTAGTCATTACCAACCTCGTCCCAGGCTTTTCTCCCAGCTCCATGTGGAAGGCCTGGTGGCTGCTTTCACTGCATTGAACAACCTCGACCCAGGCTTTTCTCCCAGATCCATGTCATTGTGGAAGGCCTGGTGACTGCTTTCACTGTATTGAACAACCTCGGCCCAGCCCCTTTATTACCCTTATCATAGGAGGCCTGGTTACCTTTCAAAATGGCTGCCACGACTGCGAAACATATCAAATGCATGTAACGAGTAATCTGCTTGCATCAGTTGCTGGTACGGCGGTTTCTTCTCACTCAACTTTCGTATTCTTATTTTTTGTTGTAGGAGCGAGGTACCGGAATTTGTTCCCAATCCCCTGGGGGGTACCCTCAACTGCTTCAGCTCAGATAGGGGAACAAGGATACTGTGCAGGCTAATGGACTACAATCGAGTAAAACTACAATACAAATCATTGATAAAACGAGACGACGAAGACAACGAGCAATCAACTCCCATGTGTGACGCCAGATCTTCGCTTTGTTACACCAACATCCCGGGGAAACGGCTGGGCAGACCTACCCGTTCATTTGCCAAGACCACGCATGCGTACAAGGTTCTGAGGCGCCAAAACTTTGAGAATCGAGAAAACAGCATTTCTGTAGCACAGGACGTAGTGACGAAGGGAGAGCAGGTGAATGTCGACGACGAAAAGAAAGAAAATGAAAACTGCAATCCAAAGAAGGACTACTTATGTCGCTATAGGATACCAGGCAAACGAAGCAGGGTAAATATTCTACCATTTATTCCTATATTTATTCCTATATTTCTGTTTAGTATAATTTTCACGAACGAAAACGTGAAAAGACTAACGAAAAAGAGAAAACTGCAATCCAAAGAAGGACTACTTTCATTTCGCTTTGAGAAGGATACCAGGCAAACGATGCAGGGTAAATATTCTACCATTTATTCCTATATTTATTCCTATATTTAGCTGTAGTTATGATATTTTCGTTTGTCTGCGGTGAAAATTTAAAAAGTCACGTGACGGTGTTACAATTGTAAATGTACTTTTCTTTGAGAGTTACCGTGCGCATGCGCACCACACGACCGAGCGTAAGTAGGGGGTCTTGGTCGAGCCACAAGTGCGCATGCCTGGAATATTTTCGTCGAACATGCGCAGATAGGAGAATGTCATAGAACTGAACGTTCTCGAACCCCTTCAGAGTCGAACGGTCAGATAAACAACAATAGAAGCCCAATATAATACGTATTGCGCGCGCGCTCTACCACAGGAAACCCATCAAAAAAAGACGCGCGAATATAAATGTATTTATATTTCAGTATTTAAATAGCCTCAAAAGCAATGGTTGGGCTGCCTGTGCAATAGATAGAGATTGAGTGCACATATTATTATTATTATTGTTATTATATTATTATGATGATGATGATGATGATGATGATGATGATGATGATGACGTCATGCAGAATGCTTACGGTGAGCGTCAAAGCCAATCGCTCGGTCTCAGAGCCTGGGTCAAGGACGCTAGAATCGCTTTGTTTTGCAGACCATAAGGAACGCAGGCTCTGGGAACGAGATTACGTCATACTAGTCGACCGCTGACACGGAATTGCAAAACCAGGTGTGCTAGCTTACCATTTACTCGGAAAAACCGGAAATTCCGGTTTGAAAAAAAAGGTGTGTGTCATTCCGATCGGAAAGTTTCGGAAAACTCGGTACGTCTAGCGATTGAGGTAATCCACTTTTCCTGCTCTTTTCGTTTTTTTTCCGTATAGACGCGTGTACCATTAGACCGAGTTTTCCGGAACTTTCCGATCGGAATGACACACACCTTTTTTTTCAAACCAGAATTTCCGATTTTTCCGAGTAAATGGTAAGCTCCCCAGAAATGATTATAGTAATATATATAATTGCAAAAGCAGGTAAAATATATTACTTTAATTATTATGTTTTTCAGATCACAGAAACATCCATGAAAGATCTATTTCAGTCAGTGAGAGGAACTTGAAAGCTGTCTGCAAGTCCAGTAAATAGAATCAAACAAATAAACAAATAAAGTATAATTAATGAATAAAGAAGCTAAATTATGAGTTTGCAAAACTAAAATCTTGATATTTTATACAACGCGTTCCTCGCGCAGTGAAAGGAGGTCTGAAATCGAGGGGGTGTGGGGGGGCAGTTGCCTCGCCTAGCAAGGCGAGAAAGATACCAAAAAGTACTGAGAACTGCACTAATTTTATTTATTTGTTCCTGTTAAATACGTACTGCCCTCCCCACTCCCTTGAATTTTGGGTTTTATAACATAGCATTGATATAACGCGCGCTCTGATTGGCTAATTAGCGTGCGCGAGCGTGCATCCATAACTCAATGGACGCACGCTCACGTCATCGCCATAGCGCGCACTCTGAAATCAATTGGAAAATAAAATTGCTTTATTTGAATTTGCAGTAAACTATGTTATAAAAGGAATGGTCAACGCTTCAGCTGTGCGTCCATCGAGTTATGGATGCACTTGGTCGGCTGCTAAGCACTCGAGAAGCTAGAGTCGCACTCGGCTACGCCTCGTGCGACTCTTACGCTTCCCTCGTGCTAGCAGCCTCCCGCGTGCATCCATAACTCGATGGACGCACGCTGATCGTTGACCATTCCTTCAATGTACGACCCTGAAGCTTAGTTCCTGTGCAAGTCATTTTACGAAAAGAGAGCATAGTAAAACGGGAACCAATCATAAGGGAGGAGGAATAAGTTCTCTATTGTTGATTTGATTGACGTGCTGCACCTCAAATAGTTAGGTACAAAACCATGTAGAAAGTGTTGTAGAAACATAGTTTGGAGTTCTCGCGTGAGGTAAGTAATGTTCTAGTCTTGCATGCATGCAGTTTGATGAAATTGTTCATAGTTTTGCAGTGAAATACGAGTGTACATGAAGATATTCCTGTTCTTATGTATTTCTTTGGTTGCTATTTCTTGTTTTTCCTTAAAAAATAGTTTCAGTCCATGAAAACATCTAAACGCTATTTCCTTTTTGCATACTCGTATCGCTGTGTTCAGTATAACAAACTTTAGACATTAGTTGACTGATATACATGACATAACATGAACTGTTCAGTCGTGTTATGTGAAATGATCTTCTGCACATTATTTTTGAACGTCACATTTCTTCTCATTCGAGTCAGTAAAATGTATTTGATGGTTTTTCCTGTTTTTGTTTTTGTTACCAACATCCTGCGGCGCTCTTGGAAATTTCCCCCTCTTTTTCCATTAGTTCCCAATTCACTTAAACTTTGTTATTCATAGGGAATTATCTATGATATAGACCGGTTCTGAACAATAGAGTCATTAAAAGCTGGAAATTTGACAGCAGGGAAAAGAGGGGTTTCACGTTGAAATCCAATAGCTAAAATAATAGTGCGAATCCCGGAAAACATATACTCTGAATTCATAATGGTTTCAATGGACACCAAAATATCTATAAATCATTGGAAGTAAAATACGCTCTTCGGCCCATTCAATCCAAGTTCGAACACTGCATGTCTCCATTTGTCCCTGGGATTCTAATTTATTTTGTGAAAAAACTGTTAGTCAAATCGCAATTGAAATTTTGTTTCCCCTTTTTTGAGCATTGCCATCCTCGGTAACTACCGTTTAGACTATGGTAGTAGCAATATACCATGTAGGTTAACTCCAAATCGAGCAGGATATCGCTAATATCAAGTTGGGAAGTCCACAAAAATGTCTCCGTCGCATTATGCTATTCGCCAAGTTGCAAATGAAGTGAAAAATTGAAACTACTCAGTCTGAATATTTTAGTAACTATTCAAAAATTGCATGCTTTCATATGAAAGGTTTTTGAGGAATGAATGTTATTTTACGCCCACCCGAGAAAAAACGCCCCATTACAAAGACTTCAATTAGACAACACACAGTAGTTAAATAATTGTACATAATTCTCAGGAATAGGTCGTTCTATTGTTCGTCCTCCAACCAATATCCTTTGGGTCTGTTTTATTTAGCGAAAACCACGTGAATTGGGAACTAAGTCTGTTAGTTACCTCGCACGTCGGCATTAAGCTATTACAGCTATAGGTTAATGCCTCCGTTCAACAACTAACTCTTTTATTGTTGACAAGAGCGCGCAATACAGAGACCGTAGAACGTTTATTAACGAATTTTACAGTCATTTCAAATGAGGTTGTCTTATAAACATCGAGTATGACGTCAGTCAAGAGAAAATGAGGTAAAGAAGGAATCCCGATGGTATTGGGCTCTTGCAAAAATGTGCCCCGTTTTTCTATTTTTAGACCAATGAAATCCTTTAGAACGGAACGTGATAGCAGTCACGGAACTTCCAGACGACCGGTAACCGTTAATGCAGAAGGAGATTATTACAATGGAAAAAGCTCCAATTTTTCTTATGTTTTTTGCTCACGTGATGCACACTCAAAGCTCACTTTTCCTTTGTAATAATCTCACAAAGCATTGCAGCGTACCGGAAGTCTGGAACTCTTGATGGAGTGTATTGAGATAAGGCGAGGTTGTTGATTTGCATTGCTTTGTATGAAAAGCAAAATTGAGCAAGTAAGCGAAGAAAATCTTCTCAACTTTCTCGAAATTTTACAAATGTTACTTCGAAAACTCAATAAAGTTTTACCAAATTTCCTTTTGGGATTTGACTGAAATTATTGTGAATTTGGGACACTTGAGACGATTCTAAATAGAGTTTAGTTTGCCATGTCTTCGACAGAGAAAACCGATATTAAAAAGTGCAACTAGGAGTTTTTGTTGTAGCAGTCGTAGTTTGTAGGACTGCAGATGGTTGAATTAAATTTACATGTCCAAGATATTCCTGGTTGCTTAAGGTATTTGATGTTGGTTTGTAAAGTTTCTTCGTTTTTTCCAACCTTTAGAAAAATTATAAGCCCTTTCACGTTTTTACATGAAATTGGGGCAAACTAAACGCTAATAGTTATTTCACTTTTTGCATACTCGCTCGATCTTTGGATGTTCAAAATTACAATTTTAGACATTAGTTTTCTTTGATATTTATGTCATTTAAATATGAACTGTATCAGTCTTGTTATCGAGAAAAAAAATCTTTTGCAAAATAAAAATGTTCGGACGTGAATATGCAAATTAGCTCGAAATTTTAAGATTCATTCAGTGAAAATATGATTTTTATGAGTTAAAACTTTATCTGTTGGTCTTTTTTAAGTACATGACATGCATGCCTGCTGATTATGAATCTTTTTCACGTTGAAAATCCATACAAAATCAGTTAGTGCGAATCTGATCCATATGTTATGTACTCTCGCCTGGTTCAAAATGGACACCAAGATTTCCCGCATTCGTTGAAAAATACGCTACATAATTTGACTTTACTGCATGGTCATTTGTTGTCTGTTTATAATTAGTTCTGTGAAAAAACATAGTCATATCAATTGAAATCTAGAAAGATGAGACATTGTACGAACATGTTTTTGAAGATGGTAGTCTAATGCAGACTGTTTCTGCATGGTTTTGTATTAAAAAAATAGGTTTGTTTTGACGATATTATGGTACTGTTTTGACGATATTATGGTACTGTTTTATATAGTAAAACATCTTTAATAGTTTTGCGTCGTTTGTCAGCTAATTGAGTCTTAGCAGAAGTTGGAAATCAGTTGAAAAATACGACATCTCAGTGTATCTGTTGATAAGTGTTTTGTTCTGAAGAATGTATAATATTTATATTAATTTAGGCCTCGGTTTTTCCGCATTCAAGTATTAGAACTAACTCTAAGAGAACTGTTTATTTGTGTGTCTCATTTGTGATATCTATCTATCTATAGGATAATGATATAATGGACGGCATACAGCAGGATCATAGACATACACATATTTAACAAATCGTTGTTTTCGTCGTATTTTAGGTCGTGCGTGATTGGACGCAAGTATTCTAATAGTTTTATAATAATCACCACTCACTTTTGGCCGGATGTGACTCCGGAAATGAGAGTTTTTGTTATGATATAACGACCAACCACAGAGATAATATTTTCGATAGAAGATGAGAAGCCAATCAAATTGCACGTTCTTAGATGTTCCCATAATTTATATTATAACATTGTATAGTGCACTCATTCGGCTAACGCTCCAAGGCGTTTTACAATTCAATGAAAATATATATAATATAAGAACAGAATGATGCTGTCCGAGATGAACTTCAAACCATTTATTGTCCGGCGGAATTCGACGATTTGTAACTCCCATGATCCTTTGCGATCCTCGTTGATACGTTTAGAACGATCATTTGGTGCTGGTTTCAATCAGCTGATAAATTACCTTCAAATGACAGATAAAGCGGAGAGTATTCTCAGTATTAATAAAAATTCAGGAGATACAAATCATTCACAAGGCCGGAAATGACGTCTTTGCATCTATTTATAACTACGACACCGGAAATGACGTTTTTGTGTATATTTAGAAATAGTTTATATTTGTATTTGAGTGAGTTCACCTCAAATTAATTGGTGTCTTGGTGTTTCTTTTAAATCTGAGACCCCCTAAGCGGTACCCCCCCCCCCCCCCCCCCCCCCCCCCCCCCCCCCCCATGCAGGCGCAACCCATTCTGGGATCACCTTTAATTTCTTTATTGTAGCCGGGGTGACTTGGTGAAAACGTTGCAGTTCCTTCCGGTCAATAAACTGACAGAAGGCCCAGAACAGAAAAGACAGGCACCTAAAGCCACCTAAACGTTTGTGGTTTGTATTATCTAGGTTTTCACACACGATCGAAAATAAACTACAACACAAAATACGGCCTGTCAGTGGACTTGGAGAAAGACTAGAAGAAATGGGTTACCTCCAAAGGTAATACTCAATAATATAATTATATCATACTGCTACATCATCAATCATCGCCATCATCAATCATCATCACCACAACCACCATCACTAATCACCATCATTATCAATCATCGCCATCATCATTATCAATCATCATCATCACCACAACCACCATCATTATCAATCATCATTATCAATCATCGCCATCATCATTATCAATCATCATTATCACCACAACCACCATCACTAATCATCATTATCAATCATCGCCATCATCATGATCCATCATCATCATCACCACAACCACAACCACAACCACCATCACTAATCACCATCATTACCAATCATCATCATCACAACCACCACCACTAATCCCATCATTATCAATCATCATCATCACCACAACCACCATAACTAATCACCATCATCACCAATCATCATCATCATTATCAATCATCATCATCATTATCAATCATCATCATCATTATCAATCATCATCATCATTATCAATCATCATCACCACAACCACCACCACTAATTATCGTCATCATCATCTGCTTTACCATTCAAGCAAAACCACAAGATTTGTGTTGACTATAAAACACACCAGCAGTATGTGTACAGTGTCTCCCAATTAGTGCGCAATTCTACTGCGCATATCTAATATGGCGTGACTTATTGCATGTTCTATTACGTGAAATAATAATATCGTGTTGAAAAACACTACGATACACCGAAACTATGGATTTTGGATTAAAAAAGAACAAGAATGGTGAAAAAAATGTCAAGAAAGTGGAGGATTATGTTGTGTTTTTGAATAAAATTTTAGTCATTGAAGGATCATTCGGGGAAAGTCTTCAAACTGATTTTTCTCCGAAAGAAGCACGGTGACCATCATATTTTATTGTATATTTTATCTACACTACCGATTTCACATCTTTTGTAAAAAAAAATCAATTTGGGAAGTCAAATTTTTTTTCGCGTTTTCCGTGTCATTTTCTCGCTTTGCATGCGAAATTGGAAGGAAATTCGGTCATTCCTTTGTCAAAACCCGGCTTGTAAATGACTCAATTGGTAATATTCTTATGAAATCTTTGGTACATCACCTTCGTTAAAATGGTGTGGTTGAAAAAAAAGTAAATCGGTTTCAGAAAAGCATTTCCACAATTTACGATGAGCCATTTCAACACTCATGCGACACAGTATTCGATTGCTTTGAGTCGATTTTGCATATATCACACACATGATCTATTCTGCCCAATATTACTGAAACAAGCGCGGTGACCCCCATTTTTTTTACTTTTCTGATAATAAAAACTCAAAAATAATTCACCTGCAAAATTTCAGCGATTTTTCAATTTGGGAAGATATACTAAGGAATTACCTTATTTTTATTTTCTAACCACTGAAAGAATGAATGTTTTGCTCTATTTTAGTTCCATTTTTGTCATCCTGTTTGTCTCGATGTCACACACCGGAAGTCAGGCAGCATCTTGTGGAAGCAGCAGTGACGTAACGAATATTGGAGTTAGCAGCAACGCTGTGAAAGCACTCGCTGTAAACAGTTTCAACGACCTTAACAGCAAATGCTACGGTATGAAACTAGTACGACTGTCCCACTGGGAGCTATTTAGAATATTATAATCAAGATAAATGGATGAATGAATGGATGAATGAATGGACGAATGAATGGATGAATGAATGGATGAATGAATGGACGAATTCATTAATTAAAGAAAATACTTTCATTTTACTTTAAGGTGACACCAAAAAAACACTGCAACAACTGCAAATGGCTGTCAAAGAAGGAGAAAAATGTCAACAAAGTGTGACAGTGATACAAGACAAACTTGGACTATTTTGCTCCATCATACAACCCTTGAGAGGATTCAGTCGCAAGTTCGAAAAAAGCCTGAAGATGTTGAAACTAATCCACAGCTCACTGAGTAAAATGACGAAGTTTGCCGAAACTCTCCCTGCGGTCGGGAAGATAAGGAAACTGATAGTGGAGAAAGTCCTTCCATTAGCGTTGAAAGTGTTGGAATTTTTAAACAAACAAGTCGTGAAGGTCATAGAGTACATGGAAAAGATATTGGGGTACAAGGACAAGAAGTCGTTCCTCAAGCTTGTGTGGGAGGTCGACAAGAAAGGTATCGCGGATTGCCATTTCGGCTATGTTTTCAACAAGTAGGGGTTGGGTACGAACTGTGATCGCAAAGAATCCATGGATTATTTTGCGGCAAGAAATTCAGTATTGCTTGCAGCTCTACTCCTACAAAGGTCATGTAATTCATGTCCTAATTTTCCACTCCTTTAGATAACGATGATTAGTATGACGATTGATGATGATGATGACAATTGATGATGACTGGATGATGATGATGACAATTGATGATGATGTCGATTGGATGATGACAATTGATGATGATGCTAATTGATGATGATGACGATTGATGATGATGATGACAATTGATGATGACTGGATGATGATGATGACAAATGATGATGATAATTGATGATGATGTCGATTGGATGATGACGATTGATGATGATGATTGACGATAATTCATAATTAGGTTTCATTCAAATTGTGCTGCCGTTTTTCTTGAAGGTTCCAAGGTGTGTAAACTCGGCTCTCAGGCGGGAAAATCATTGGAGCTGGTAAAGAGCGCATCCAAGAAGTTCAATGGGTTCGCCAATGTTACATTACAATCATTCTTCGAAACAAAAAGTTGCATAAATCACTATTGTGTGTCAAGAGGCGAGGATCGATGTTCTGAATGCTCTGTGTTTGATGACCATATTGGAAGTAACCACAATCTGATTACATCGTGGAAAGACAACATGGAATCATGCCACAAGAAACTCGATAAAGCCATCGAACAAATCAATAAACTGATAAGTTTGAAAAAGTTATTTAAAATTGCCGAGAAAATAATGAATGAAATAGAGAAATTTCTTCTGCCAATCTCAAACAGCCTCAAAAAAGCTGCAGAATCGTTTGGTCCGGTTATGAAGAACCTATTATCGTGTTGTCCTTGTGGACGACCCAATCCAATTGGTTGCATCGCTGAGACGGTCACGAACGTCGTTAATCTAGTAACTTGTCCTCTTGATGGCATGATGAATTTCCAGATGGATAATTTTCTGCGCTCGCTGAAGGCCTACATCCACCAACTCGTGTTTGGCAATTTCCCCACGATTAACATTGAAATTTCTCTACCAGTCGCGCACTTCGAAATCAGCCTCCCAAAGTTTGTTCAAGATTGTTTGGGGAAGTCAAGCTTCACCAAATTCTGTAGCCTCCTGGACAAACCACTTAAGATAACATTTGGTTCACTGATTGCGGCCGAAAACGTGAAACAGCCATCGTTTGCTGAACGTGGTGTTTCCTTGTCCAATCAAATCAAAGCTTCCTGCATGGGTGCTCTTGGCGAATTTAAAAAATTTGGAAAGAAAATGTCCACTTGTTTTGACAGTCCTGATGATTTCTTTTTTCTTATTCCGCCAGTGGGCTTCATCGCTGCACTGACTTGTGACCCGAACTACTCTGATCCAGACCCTGGAATCAACTATTGTCCGTGTGAAGTACCAGACCTAACACAGGAAAAAGAAAAACAACCATACTGCGTGATTTGGCATCGCTCATGGCACAGAACTTGTGCAAGCCTCTGTAGAGACAAGAAATATGTACCTGGGAAAAAACCCTCTGGAGGAACTGGTAAAATGCACAAGACGTTTGGATACCCCCGATGTGAGAAACTGGAGTATTACTGCCGGAAATCGAATATCAATATTAAGAATGGACAGGCAAGTTGTTCCAGTGATTATACCATATATGGAAGTACCTGTCGAATTACTCCCAACCCTGGATACATTTGCCCAGTCACTGTAATCGAATGTGGCTCTGAGGGTGACCCATCCAAAGGCGTATGCTGGAATTACCGGTTCATCAAGTGTGCTATGAACGACAAGAGACACTTCCCAATGTGTACTTGCCCTAACAAGAACACGTTTCAGAAAGGCGAGGTGGTGTGTCAGTCTGGAAGTGCCAATGGTATTGCACTCAAAAACGTTCTAGAAATGCGTAGAAGTGTTAGCTGCTTCAAGCCGCTTGGCCTCGAAGGGGACATACTGAAAGAATGTGGCCCCTCAACAAATCCATGTGTCGTACAGCAACCAAATGTTGAAGCTTACCAAAGGTGTGGCCTTACAAAAGTACAGAAATTCTGGGAAAAGTATGGCAAAGAGTTACTTGGAGGCGGTATTGTGGCTATTCTGGTGGCAGTCGCTTTATTGGTCGGTTTATGCAAAGCTTACGCAAGCGATAACATAGACACCTCATGTTCTTTTCTAAGTATTATGATTATCGCGATACTAGTGTTCTTGACAGCAGGGATAGTCATGTTGGTTTTCAAGTCAAAATTTCGAACCTATGAAGATGATGATGATAACTATTTGACGATGGGCGAAGCACTGTTTTAATCAAGTATGTCAACCGCTTGTGGATGATCACATTTGTAAGAGTGCTCAACATTAGCCACGTTGGAAACGAGTAAAGGACCGGGAACGAGTTTTTACAATTAATCTAATTAAGAAATGAACCCCACAATAAGAAAGAGCATATCAGAATTTGTAAGTTTCAGGAGTTTGATAGGGTTTGGACAAGTAGCAAATGAACTGCAGACATTCAAAAACCGCAAAAACTGCAAAGAAATGTATGGTTATACATGTACAGGGGACGCTTGTCCCCTGGTAACATACATTTCTTTGTAAATTTCGAGATGTTTGGAAAGCTGTTACTAATTAAGCTGAAAGCTGTTCAGTATCTAACTTAAAACATGTTTTAAAGTGGTTTAACTAAACAGGTTTAGAAAATTATCTACAAACGCCACGCAACATTTGGCACAAAACTGCTGGTAAACTGTCCTTTGTGTTGCACAGTATAAATACCAGATAGTTTGATCCTTGTGAAATTAGATATGCTCTCAGCCTTATAGATATCGAACTGAGCTAGAAAAACCAGTTACCATCAATGAGCACAAACAAAGTTATCTCCAATTTTCAAAAACGCTGTAGAGCCTATCCACTGAATCCATGCAAATTCAGCCAATCAAAAGACTCGAACCCAGTCTTCCAAATATTTGCCACAGAACGGATTGAAGAACCCGTATGTAAAAACGTAAACAGATTCAGAACAGATGCCTGATGCGCGCAAAGCATTAGTGGTTAATAATTATATTTATCATTAATCATTATTATTATATTATATTGTAATCAACCCCTGGCATTCACATGAGTCCAGTTATTTATGGCTCGGTTGATCCAAGTGGGAGAATACAATCTCTAAAACCGAACTGATGTCAAAGCTAAATCGCCACCATCAAAGCCCAACCACCGGAGATGTCAGTTTATAAATGGAAAATGTCGGCCTATGTGCGAATTACCGGAGGGGTTCATTTACCGGTGTGAACGATTTATTTACTCGAGTGTCAGCGAAATGTCGGTGGTGTCCATTTATCCGTGCGTCCCGATTGTGATTAATACCGGCATGCCCGAATTATCGGTGGTGACCATTGTCCGGTTATCGGCGGTGTCAATTTACCGGTTGTCTAGTTTGTCGAGTCAACGGAAGCCCGAACGGAGACAGCGGTGTCACACGATTTCCCGGTATGTTAACAAAGGTATCTACGGAAGCCCAGGAGGGCCACTGGTGGGTTTTCGTTTTTGTTTTCGGTTTTTTGCTTTTCATTTTTCGCTTTTTGCTTTTCATTTTTCGCTTTTTGGTTTTGGTTTTTGTTTTCGGTTTTTTGCTTTTCATTTTTCGCTTTTTGCTTTTCATTTTTCGCTTTTTGCTTTTCGTTTTTGTTTTTGTTTTCGGTTTTTTGCTTTTCATTTTTCGCTTTTTGCTTTTCATTTTTCGCTTTTTGCTTTTCGTTTTTGTTTTTGTTTTTGTTTTTGTTTTTGTTTTTTTGCTTTTCACTTTTTGGTTTTTGCTTTTCGTTTTCGTTTTGGTTTTCTTTTTTGATTTGGTTTTTGTTTTCCCTTTTCGTTTTTTTTTTGCTTTTCGTTTTTTTTTTTTTTTCTTTTCGTTTTTTTGTTTTATTTATTTTTTGAAAAAACCAAAAGACAAAAGCAAAAACCAAAACCGAAAAAGACGAAACCAAAAACCAAAAAGACAAAACCAAAAACCAAAAAGGCAAAACCAAAAACCAAAAAGGCAAAAGCAAAAACCAAAAAGGCAAAAGCAAAAACCAAAAAGCAAAAGCAAAAACCAAAAAAGGCAAAAACCAAAACCAAAACCCTGAGTGGCCCTCCTGGGCCGGTCCATGGTGCCTTGCGAGCCACGTGATGAACAAACATGGCGGACGGCTTCGAAGTCAAGTACAAACCCGGGGTACAAACGTTTGCCCAAAGGACAGAAAGGTATGGACGTGCGTATTATTAATTAAGTTCATATGTAGCTAAACTGTACGTACTAACAATCCCCTATGTTATTTTTAGTTGAAATGTCGGTAATGGAATCAAGTTTATGGGCAATGAGTTTGGTATGCGCATGGATTGACCTCAAACTTGTTCTTTCGTATCGGCTGAAGTAGATGAGTATTAAAGAGCTTTGAAAATACGGCGAATTTTGGCGAGAATACGGACCGAGGTAGCGTTCGGACGGCTTCGATCAGTTGAAGTTGCTCAAACACACCATCGGGAAATATCAAATAATTCGCTTAAAATATTGAGCTTTAATTTATAGCATAGACTTGGACAGCAGAAAATAGAAATAGTGAAAGTTGACAATGACCAGATGCCCTGGGGTCATAGAGTAACATGATAGCCTTATTTATAGTTCATTCAACCTTGTTTGTGCAGTCCGCAGTCTATACTATAAATTATAAAAGCTCAATATTTTAAGCGAATTATTTGATATTTCCCGATGGTGTGTTTGAGCAACTTCAACTGATTGAAGCCGTCCGAACGCTACCTCGGTCCGTATTCTCGCCAAAATTCGCCGTATTTTCAAAGCTCTTTAATACTCATCTACTTCAGCCGATACGAAAGAACAAGTTTGAGGTCAATCCATGCGCATATCAAACTCATTGCCCATAAACTTGATTCCATTACCGACATTTCAACTAAAAATAACATAGGGGATTGTTAGTACGTACAGTTTAGCTACATATGAACTTAATTAATAATACGCACGTCCATACCTTTCTGTCCTTTGGGCAAACGTTTGTACCCCGGGTTTGTACTTGACTTCGATGCCGTCCGCCATGTTTGTTCATCACGTGGCTCGCAAGGCACCATGGACCGGCCCAGGAGGGCCACTCAGGGTTTTGGTTTTGGTTTTTGCCTTTTTGGTTTTTGCTTTTGCCTTTTTGGTTTTTGCTTTTGCCTTTTTGGTTTTTGCTTTTGCCTTTTTGGTTTTTGGTTTTGTCTTTTTGGTTTTTGGTTTCGTCTTTTCGGTTTTGGTTTTTGCTTTTGTCTTTTGGTTTTCAAAAAATAAATAAACAAAAAAACGAAAAGCAAAAAAAAAACGAAAAGCAAAAAGCGAAAAATGAAAAGCAAAAAGCGAAAAATGAAAAGCAAAAAACCGAAAACAAAAACAAAAACAAAAACGAAAAGCAAAAAGCGAAAAATGAAAAGCAAAAAGCGAAAAATGAAAAGCAAAAAACCGAAAACAAAAACAAAAAACAAAAAAGCGAAAAATGAAAAGCAAAAAGCGAAAAATGAAAAGCAAAAAACCGAAAACAAAAACGAAAACCCACCAGTGGCCCTCCTGGGCTTCCGTAGGTATCAGCTATGGTTTTAGGTATTGTATTCGTACTACTCAGTGCCACCTATTTAATCGCTTTCTACACTCCAGAGAAAGATTAATAATTAAACTTTTCCTGGAAGAATTATTATTTGATTTTTTTTAATATAATTTTTTTAAAGTAGTTTTACAGCAGAAACTAACATTGGTCAAGACATATCTTTGCTAAAATACGACTAATAATTGCCTCACCTCAAACAATGTTGAGTTGACCTGAAAGCAATATCGCATACTGTAGGGGAGGTATATTTATTGGTTATTCCATGGTTTTCAATGGAATACGGGCGGATATTTCACGAAAAAATTATATTATTTGGTATATACCGAGCCTTTAGGCGAGTTGTATACTTAAATAATATAATTTTTTAGTGAAATTTCCGCCCGTATTCCATAGAAAACCATGGAATAACCATATTATCCTATACATATTACATGAAAAATTAAAATTTACAACGTTTTGATTGGCTAATTCAAACTATGAAATACCGCTCACTGTACTTCATAGAAAAAACTATGAAATACCGCTCTGTACTTCATAGAAAAAACTATGAAATAC
Source organism: Actinostola sp. cb2023 (assembly GCA_033675265.1). Lineage (NCBI taxonomy): Eukaryota > Metazoa > Cnidaria > Anthozoa > Actiniaria > Actinostolidae > Actinostola > Actinostola sp. cb2023. The sequence continues at coordinate 184,368 of JAUJYZ010000269.1, read as the reverse complement.
CGCTCTGTATTTCATAGAAATGGTGAGCTCTGATTGGCTGAGATGTAATATGTATAGGATAATGCTTGATATCAAACAACTGCTAAATTTTTGTGCAGAAATGACGTCTTTGATATCAAGTTGACCTATATTCAATAGATACAGGCACTTATAACTAAAATACACAAACATTCAGTCAGCTTAAATTGTACTAGAACATCTACAGCCAATGTTACATTAGTAATTAAAGCTCGACTGAACCAGTTGTTGTTTTGTAAATTCTCTCGCTCAGGATATCTTGTCGACTTTGTTTGACCGTCTCTAAGTTTGACTGCATTTTTGACAAAAAGTCTTGTACAGACCACAAACTGATGGAACCTTTGTCATTTACCCACAATTCCCTACGAACGAAATTCCAGATATCGAAATATGACTGGTTTGTCATTTACCCACAATTCCTTACGAACGACATTCCAGATATCGAAATATTGCAGGTTTGTCATTTACCCACAATTCCCTACGAACGAAATAATAATAATAATTATAATAGTAATGTTTGTTGCTTATATAGCGCATTTTAACATTTGGAATATGATCAAATGCGCTTTACAACCTGATGGAGGACTTTTTCGGGCTGCATATGATCGAAGGCGCCTACGGCAGCCGAGCAGCTTACAATCATGAGGAGTTAGTACGTTAGTATGTTATGCCTCCAATTTGAAGTAGGCTGTTGAACCGGGTAACAATCCCCTACTCTTACGAAGAGTTCAACAGGTTCTTAATGTCCTCCGTGAAACAGGTTAGATTAGGGTCGGGAGACAGGACCTATGGTTTAACGTCCTTATCCGAGAAGACGTGAAGGTCTAACCATTTGTAGATGTAATTACAAAGGCAGCATCTTCTCCTCAATTATTTTAAGACCCTGAGTAATGGTCCGGCCGCCGGGGACTCGAACCACGAACCTCCCGCACAATAGACCGGTACTCAACCAACTGCGGGTTTGTCATTTACCCACAATTCCTTACGATTGAAATTCCAGATAACGAAATATTGCGGTTTGTCATTTACCCACAATTCCTTACGATTGAAATTCCAGATATCGAAATATTGCGGGTTTGTCATTTACCCACAATTCCTTACGATTGAAATTCCAGATACCGAAATATTGCGGGATTGTCATTTACCCACAATTCCCTACGAACGAAATTCCAGATATCTAAATAAGGCGGGTTTGTCATTTACCTACAATTCCTTACGATTGAAATTCCAGATATCGAAATATTGCGGGTTTGTCATTTACCCACAATTCCTTACGATTGAAATTCCAGATACCGAAATATTGCGGGATTGTCATTTACCCACAATTCCTTACGAGCGAAATTCCAGATATCGAAATATGGCGGGTGTCATTTACCCACAATTCCTTACGAACGAAATTCCAGATATCGAAATATATTGCGGGTTTGTCATTTACCCACAATTCCTATTCGCTACGCAGGCTAAGTTATTGTCCATGGGCATTATTGTTGACAAGAGCGCGCAATACAGAGACCGTCAGATACGTTTATTCCACGAATCATTTACAGTCATTTCAAGTGAGGTTGTCTTATAAACATCGAGTATGACATCAGTATTATGGATTCCAAGACTAGTTAACTGAAAAGTAGTTTTGTATTAAAAAAATAGGTTTGTTTTGACGATATTATGGTACTGTTTTATATAGTTTAACATTCTTAATTTAAAAAGTCACGTGACAGGTGTTACACGCCCATTGCTAAATGTACTTTTCTTTGAGAGTTACCGTGCGCATGCGCACCATACGGATTAAAACACGACCGAGCGTAAGTAGGGGGTCTTGGTCGAGCTACAAGTGCGCATGCCTGGAATATTTTCGTCGAACATGCGCAGATAGGAGATTGTCATGGAACTGAACGTTCTCGAACCCATGGCCCCTTCAGAGTCGAACGGTCAGATAAACAACAATAGAAGCCCAATATAATACGTATTGCGCGCGCGCTCTACCACAGGAAACCCATCAAAAAAAGACGCGCGAATATAAATGTATTTATATTTCAGTATTTAAATAGCCAAAAACAATGGTTGGGCTGCCTGTGCAATAGATAGAGATTGAGTGCACATATTATTATTATTATTATTATGATGATGATGATGATGATGATGATGATGATGATAATGATGATGATGATGATGTCAGAATGTTTACGGTGAGCGTCAAAGCCAATCGCTCGGTCTCAGAGCCTGGGTCAAGGCCGCTAGAATCGCTTTGTTTTGCAGACCATAAGGAACGCAGGCTCTGGGAACGAGATTACGTCATACTAGTCGACCGCTGACACGGAATTGCAAAACCAGGTGTGCTAGCTTACCATTTACTTGTGCTAGCTTACCATAATGATTATTATAATCATTAGTTTTGCATTCGTAGTATTTTTAGTATATACAAGAGAAAATGAGGTAAGAGAAGGAATCCCTGGTATTGGGCTCTTGACCCATCATGTGCCCCGTTAATTCTATTTTTAGAATCAATCTATCTTTAGAACGGAACGTGATTGGTCAGATCATATAAGGCGAGGTCGCGCAGGCCGTTACGCACGGTTTTGATATGAAAATTCAAAATTGAGCGAAGAAAATCTTTTCAACTTTCTCGAACATTTTACAAATTTTTACTTCGAAAACTCAATAAAGGATTTTACCAAATTATCCTTTTGGGATTTGACTGAAATTATTGTGAATTTGGGACACTTGAGACGATTCTAAATAGAGGAAAACAGCTTCAGTTTGCCATGTCCTTCGACAGAGAAATCCGACCAAGGAGTCGGGAGTCGTTTTGTTGTAGCCGGCGTCTTGTAGGACTGCAGATGGTTGAATTAAATTTTCATGTCCACAATATGGCTGGTGCTTCAAGGTTTTGGTGATGTTGGCTCTTGTAAAGTTTCCTTCGTGTTTTCCAACCTGAGAATAACGCTTGGACTTCGTAATTGTTGAATACAAGTGCCGGTAAGACCACTTTAACTTTAGAGTTTGTTTTCGTGATTGCTTTGACTTTGACCGTTGTGTAGTTTATATTTGTAGCACCTTAATTTTGCTCAATTCGCCTGAGTATTCGTAAAATCCTTCAATGAATCTCAGAGAATTAAATTGTGGCCTTTTCTCAGAGAGTTGACGATATTGTTTCGCTCAGTCAGTTTGTATTTTTATTCAGTGCAGACTTTGCATGTAAACATCATAGAAATCGTGCGACCACTGCTTTGTTTATATCTTGGACTGGAGCAGAAGCTGTGTAGTCTTTTGCTTTTCTTTTTACTGCGGTTCTCAGTATTATGCGAACTCAGACATTCAAACAGTCGGCTGGAACTTGTTTTTTCGCTACCCGTCAATCAAATTCAAAACTCAAACGAATTCAAAACTAAATATATTCTTCGAACAAATGATCATTAATTTTGCTCAAAATCATATTTGGTTTCCATTTGGTGGATCTTCTGACTTATATTTTTAAGTTTACTGATTTTTTTATGTCGATTGACGGCAGCGAAAATCCAAGTTCCAGCCGACTGTTTGCATGTCTGAGTTCGCATAATACTGAGAATCGCAGTAATGGCAAAAAATAAAAAGTTTTTGAAAGGAAAAACCAAGGTAAGGTTGAGTATTTTATAATTCTACAAGTCAAGAGCGCGGGCATGGTAACTAAAGCTAAAAATAGCTTCGATCTAAAAATAGAATTAACGGGGCACATGATGGGGTACCAGGGATTCCTTCTCTTACCTCATTTTCTCTTGGTATATATATATAAATGTAATGCGCAATAGATCATTCACATGTTTTTTGCGCAATATAAGAAATAAATTTATTATTATTATTATTATTACTCGGAAAAACCGGAAATTCCGGTTGGAAAAACAAATGGTATGTGTCATTCCGATCGGAAAGTTTCGGAAAACTCGGTCTAGCGATTGAGGTAATCCACTTTTCCTGCTCTTTTCGGTTTTTTTCCGTATAGAGGCGTGTACCATTAGACCGAGTTTTCCGGAACTTTCCGATCGGAATGACACACCTTTTTTTTCAAACCGGAATTTCCGATTTTTCCGAGTAAATGGTAAGCACCCCTGAAATGATTATAGTAATATATATAATTGCAAAAGCAGGTAAAATATATTACTTTAATTATTATCTTTTTCAGATCACAGAAACATCCATGAAAGATCTATTTCACAGTCAGTGAGAGGAACTTGAAAGCTGTCTGCAAGTCCAGTAAATAGAATCAAACAAATAAACAAATAAAGTATAATTAATGAATAAAGAAGCGAAATTATGAGTTTGCAAAACTAAAATCTTGATATTTTATACAACGCGTTCCTCGCGCAGTGAAAGGAGGTCTGAAATCGGGAGGGGGGGGGGGGGGGGGGGGGGGGGGGGGGGGGGTTGCCTCGCCTAGGAAGGCGAGAAAGATACCAAAAAGTACTGAGAACTGCACTATTTTTATTTTATTTGTTCCTGTTAAATACGTAATGCCCTCCCCACTCCCTTGAATTTTGGGTTATGTACGACCCTGAAGCTTAGTTCCTGTGCAAGTCATTTTACGAAAAGAGAGCATAGTAAAACGGGAACCAATCATAAGGGAGGAGGAATAAGCTCTCTATTGTTTATTTGATTGACGTGCTGCACCTCAAATAGTTAGGTACAAAATCATGTAGAAAGTGTTGTAGAAACATAGTTTGGAGTTCTCGCGTGTCTTGAGGTAAGTAATAGTCTTGCATGCAGTTTGATGAAATTGTTCATAGTTTTGCAGTGAAATACGAGTGTACATGAAGATATTCCTGTTCTTATGTATTTCTTTGGTTGCTATTTCTTGTTTTTCCTTAAAAAATAGTTTCAGTCCATGAAAACATCTAAACGCTATTTCCTTTTTGCATACTCGTATCGCTGTGTTCAGTATAACAAACTTTAGACATTAGTTGACTGATATACATGACATAACATGAACTGTTCAGTCTTGTTATGTGAAATGATCTTCTGCACATTATTTTGGACGTCACATTTCTTCTCATTCGAGTCAGTAAAATATGTTTTATGGTTCTTTATCTGTTGTCTTTTCTTAAATACATGTACACAAGTCTGGAAATGACATCTCAGTTTTCACGTTGAAATCAACTAAACTAATTCTGAGTGCGAATCTGATGTCATGTACTCTCGCCTGGTTTTGGACACCAAGATTACCCCGCATTCGAGTAAAATACGCTACATAATTTGACACTGCATAGTCATTTGTTGTCTGTCATAATTATTTCTGTGAAATATCATAGTCATATCAATTGAAATCCAGAAAGATGAGACATTACGAACATGTCTTTGAAGATGGTAGTCTAATTTTCCTGTTTCTGCACCAGTGAACTTTTGTTACCAAGTTATTGTCCCGGGGCATTATTGTTGACAAGAGCAATATACACCGTAAACTGCCCCTCAGATACATTTATTCCACAAATCAGTTACAGTCATTTCAAATGAGGTTGTCTTATAAACATCGAGTATGACGTCTGTATTATGCATTCCAAGACTAGTTAACTGAAAAGTAGTTTTGTATTAAAAAATTAAAATAGGTTTGTTTTGACGATATTATGGTACTGTTTTATATAGCTAAACATTTTTAATAGTTTTGCCTGTTTGTGACTTTGATTCTTTATAATTTATCACAACGATCGTGTTTACACTAGAGCGTTTTACCAAGGTACAAATCAGAAAACTAAGGTTAACTGCTCAACAAACAACATTTTCTCATTTCCAGTACCAAAGTGAAATCCTTAAAAGATTTTAGCAGTCGCGGAACTATTTCCAAAGGGTATTGTGTTAATTATAATAACGATGGTCCATTAATTGCAAAAACGTCGAGATTTTCTTAAACGACCAATGAAACTAAAGACCACGTGGTAGTCACGTGGTGCAGCGACCGGGAACCAATCAGAAGGGAGGAATAAGCTCTCTATTGTTGATTTGATTGACGTGCTGCACCTCAAATAGGTAGGTACAAAACCATGTAGAAAGTGTTGTAGAAACATAGTTTGGAGTTCTTGCGTGAGGTAAGTAATGTTCTAGTCTTGCATGCAGTTTAATTGAAATTGTTCATAGTTTTGCAGTGAAATACGAGTGTACATGAAGATATTCCTGTTCTTATATTTCTTTGGTTCAGTGCTATTTCTTTTCTTTTTCCTTTCAAAAAAATTATATTCAGCTCAAGAAAACATCTAAACGCTATAGTTATTTCCTTTTTGCATACTCGTATCGGTGTGTTCAGTATTACAAACTTTAGACATTAGTTGACTGATATACATGACATAACATGAACTGTTCAATCTTGTTATTTGAAATCTTCTGCACATTATTTTGGACGTCACATTTCTTCTCATTCGAGTCAGTAAAATATGTTTTATGGTTCTTTATCTGTTGTCTTTTCTTAAATACATGTACACAAGTCTGGAAATGACATCTCAGTTTTCACGTTGAAATCAACTAAACTAATTCTGAGTGCGAATCTGATGTCATGTACTCTCGCCTGGTTTTGGACACCAAGATTACCCCGCATTCGAGTAAAATACGCTACATAATTTGACACTGCATAGTCATTTGTTGTCTGTCATAATTATTTCTGTGAAATATCATAGTCATATCAATTGAAATCCAGAAAGATGAGACATTACGAACATGTCTTTGAAGATGGTAGTCTAATTTTCCTGTTTCTGCACCAGTGAACTTTTGTTACCAAGTTATTGTCCCGGGGCATTATTGTTGACAAGAGCAATATACACCGTAAACTGCCCCTCAGATACATTTATTCCACAAATCAGTTACAGTCATTTCAAATGAGGTTAATTGTCTGTATTATGCATTCCAAGACTAGTTAACTGAAAAGTAGTTTTGTATTAAAAAATTAAAACAGGTTTGTTTTGACGATATTATGGTACTGTTTTATATAGCTAAACATTTTTAATAGTTTTGCCTGTTTGTGACTTTGATTCTTTATAATTTATCACAACGATCGTGTTTACACTTGAACGCTCTACCAAGGTACAAATCAGAAAACTAAGGTTAACTGCTCAACAAACAACATTTTCTCATTTCCAGTACCAAAGTGAAATCCTTAAAAGATTTTAGCAGTCGCGGAACTATTTCCAAAGGGTATTGTGTTAATTATAATAACGATGGTCCATTAATTGCAAAAACGTCGAGATTTTCTTAAACGACCAATGAAACTAAAGACCACGTGGTAGTCACGTGGTGCAGCGACCGGGAACCAATCAGAAGGGAGGAATAAGCTCTCTATTGTTGATTTGATTGACGTGCTGCACCTCAAATAGGTAGGTACAAAACCATGTAGACATAGTTTAGAGTTCTCGCGTGTCTTGAGGTAAGTAATGTTCTAGTCTTGCATGCGGTTTGATGAAATTGTTCATAGTTTTGCAGTGAAATACGAGTGTACATGAAGATATTCCTGTTCTTATATTTCTTTGGTTGCTATTTCTTTTCTTTTTCCTTTCAAAAAAATTATATTCAGCTCAAGAAAACATCTAAACGCTATAGTTATTTCCTTTTTGCATACTCGTATCGGTGTGTTCAGTATGACAAACTTTAGACATTAGTTGACTGATATACATGACATAACATGAACTGTTCAGTCTTGTTATTTGAAATCTTCTGCACATTATTTTGGACGTCACATTTCTTCTCATTCGAGTCAGTAAAATATGTTTTATGGTTCTTTATCTGTTGTCTTTTCTTAAATACATGTACACAAGTCTGGAAATGACATATCAGTTTTCACGTTGAAATCAACTAAACTAATTAGTGCGAATCTGATGTCATGTACTCTCGCCTGGTTTTGGACACCAAGATTACCCCGCATTCGAGTAAAATGATAATTTGACACTGCATAGTCATTTGTTGTCTGTCATAATTATTTCTGTGAAATATCATAGTCATATCAATTGAAATCCAGAAAGATGAGACATTACGAACATGTCTTTGAAGATGGTAGTCTAATTTTCCTGTTTCTGCACCAGTGAACTTGTGTTACCAAGTTATTGTCCCGGGACATTATTGTTGACAAGAGCAATATACACCGTAAACTGCCCCTCAGATACATTTATTCCACAAATCAGTTACAGTCATTTCAAATGAGGTTGTCTTATAAACATCGAGTATGACATCAGTATTATGCATTCCTTAACTGAAAAGTAGTTTTGTATTAAAAAAATAGGTTTGTTTTGACGATATTATGGTACTGTTTTGACGATATTATGGTACTGTTTTATATAGTAAAACATCTTTTTATTCCGTGTCATACGACTATATATGCACGGGCGGTAGTAAGGGGGAGGTGGTGGGAAAATTTTCTTTTCAGTGAAGAATTCTTGTACTTCATGAACCAATGTGAACGAGGAAAGGGGCGTGCGATTGATACGACAGTTCTTATATAAACCGAGTTCCACATGTTTTAATCTCACGTGATTGGTTTGGCCAATCAGCAGGTTTTGAAATCCCATACCTCTCTCTTACAATTACATCAGATACGCCACGTCCTAAAAATGCCATTATCCTTGTCGTATAATGGTGGTTTTAATAGTTTTGCGTCCTTTGTCAGCTAATTGAGTCTTAGCAGAAGTTGGAAATCAGTTGAAAAATACGACATCTGTATCTGTACCTGTTGATATGTGTTTTGTTCTGAAGAATGTATAATATTTATATTAATTTAGGCCTCGGTTTTTCCGCATTCAAGTATTCCAACTAACTCTAAGAGAACTGTTTATTTGTGTGTCTCATTTGTGATATATATAACTGTATATAGGGTAGTGATATAATGGACATACAGCAGGATCATAGACATACACATATTTAACAAATCGTTAATGTTTTCGTCGTATTTTACGTCGTGCGTGATTGGACGCAAGTATTCTAATAGTTTGATAATAATCACCACTTACTTTTGGCCGGATGTGACTCCGGAAATGAGTTATGTATTTGTTATGATATAACGACCGACCACAGAGATAATATTAATAACACTTATAATAGAAGATGAGAAGCCAATCAAATTGCACGTTCTTAGATGTTCCCATAATTTATATTATAACATTATATAGTGCACTCATTCGGCTGACCAGGGAGGTGTCAATAAGTAAATTAATTCCTTTGCATTTTACGGTTAATTTGCGATGCCTCAGAAGCTTCGCAAACCAATCTTATTTGCTGTTTATTTGCTGACAGACGCCCTAAAAGGTACCAACTTGGTGTCTTGGTGTTACTTTTAAATCTAACTTCTAATGTCTTTATTGTAGCCGGGGTGAGCATATGGGTATTTTGTCTGCGCATGCGCCAACACAGCATTGACCAGTGACGTCTGAACCATTTTCCAGCTCGATAGCTCATTTTAAGGATATTTTGTAGGAGATCTACGCGTTTCTAAAGTTTAAACGTCATGAAAATTTACTCATTTTTAAAGACGATAAACACTTCTTCCCCTGGGTATATCTTTGGCCGCTGTTATTTCTTTTGATGGCGATATATTTTACATTGAAATGCGACTGTGGTGTTTGGAGTTGGATGTTCAGCGTTGATTATTTCTACAATAAAGTATTCTACAGCACTGGATTAACGCTTGGTAATTGTGATGAAAGTAAACTTTTAGAATTTTAATGAAATGGTCTTTCAGGTGGACGCGATTTCGAGCTATGGCCCGGTGAATATGTAGAAGTGTTCAATTTAGGTCGAACTTTAACGAGATATTTCTTGAAATTTTTACCGACCCCCAAGTTGGAGATAATTACCACAGCATTCATTCCTTTATATAATTTCAGTTTTCATAGAGAATGGGGCTTCAAAAAATGTATAGCTGTCAGATTTAATAGATTCTTCTCACCCTATACTCGGTATAATGGCGGAATTGATGTTTTGTGTTACTTCTCGAAGCCATGGTTCTATCATATCTTCGTCTATTTCCTTATTCTAAGTCTTTGAAAGTATAAATGAGAGAACAGACTTTGCAGAAAAATTAGTTTTTAAGAAAATTAAAACTTGTTTCTACTGTTTTGCATTGCATTATTTTTGCTTACCATTTACGGGACTCGCGACGAGCAGAAATGTGGACTCCAACTGGCATTCAAGTCAAATTATCTTTCGATTTCTACCGACCCCCAAGCTGCTTAATGTTACGGAGGCGAAGATTATTCAATAGTCATTCCATTCATCACAATAAATGACTTTCAAAAAATGCATAGCTCCTGCTGTGAATGCTCAAAGTGCATGTATACGGCGAAGACGGCAGCCATTGTCAGTTTAGCTTGTCATGTCTGGACCTCCGTCACCTTGCAATATGCAACTCATAATACATCGTAAATACTGGTTATGACAACTGCAGCATGCCTTCAGCATTGATAAAATAGAATCCATCATTTTAGAGTTGCATATATTCATATAGACAAGTTAATAAATAAATATCTGAAGTAGAACTTCGCCATCTTGTTTGTTATTCCTGGTATTAAATTAGCGCGGGATGGCGCGGGATATATGCGCGTGTCAGAGGGTCTTTGTGTTTATGTTGGCATTTCACGCATGCGCAGACAAAATGCCCATGTGCTGCCGGGGTGACTTGGTTATCATTATCAATCATCATCATCGTCATTATCAATCATCATCATCATCATTATCAATCATCATCATCATCATTATCAATCATTATCATCATCATTATCAATCATCATCATTATCAATCATCATCATCGTCATTATCAATCATCATCATCATCATTATCAATCATCATCATCATCATTATCAATCATTATCATCATCATTATCAATCATCATCATTATCAATCATCACCATCATCATTATCAATCATCATCATCGTCATTATCAATCATCATCATCATCATTATCAATCATCATCATCATCATTATCAATCATTATCATCATCATTATCAATCATCATCATTATCAATCATCACCATCATCATTATCAATCATCATCATCGTCATTATCAATCATCATCATCATCATTATCAATCATCATCATCGTCATTATCAATCATCATCATCATCATTATCAATCATCATCATCATCATTATCAATCATCATCATTATCAATCATCATCATCATCATTATCAATCATTATCATCATCATTATCAATCATCATCATTATCAATCATCATCATTATCAATCATCATCATTATCAATCATCATCATCATCATTATCAATCATCATCATCATCATTATCAATCATCATCACCACAACCAGCATCACTGAATCATCATCATTATCAATCATCACCATCATCATTATCAATCATCATCATCGTCATTATCAATCATCATCATCATTATCAATCATCATCACCACAACCACCATCACTGAATCATCATCATTATCAATCATCACCAATTCACCATCATCATTATCAATCATCATCATCATCATTATCAATCATCATCATTATCAATCATCATCATCACCACAACCACCATCACTGAATCATCATCATTATCAATCATCACCATCATCATTATCAATCATCACCATCATCATTATCAATCATCATCATTATTAATCATCATCATCACCACAACCATCACCACTAATCATCATCATTATCAATCATCACCATTATCATTATCAATCATCACCATCATCATTATCAATCATCATCATTATTAATCATCATCATCACCACAACCATCACCACTATAATTATCGTCATCATCATCTGCTTTACCTTTCAAACAAAACCACAAGATCTGTGTTGACTATAAAACACACCAGCAGTGTGTGTGAGAGTACAGTGTCAGTGTGCGCATGCGCTAAAATACTTTGGACACTTACATTGGACAGTTTTTTATTTTTATTTTCTAACCACTGAAAGCATGAATGTTTTGTTCTATTTTAGTACCATTTTTGTCATCCTGTTTGTCTCGATGTCACACACGGGAAGCCAGGCAGCATCTTGTGGAAGCAGCAGTGACGTAACGAATATTGGAGTTAGCAGCAACGCTGTGAAAGCACTCGCTGTAAACAGTTTCAACGACCTTAACAGCAAATGCTACGGTATGAAACTAGTACGACTGCCCCACTGGGAGCTATTTAGAATATTATAATCAAGATAAATGGATGAATCAATGGATGAATCAATGGATGAATCAATGGATGAATCAATGGACGAATTCATGGATGGATGGATGAATGGATGAATGAATGGATGAATGGATGGATGGATGGATGGATGGATGGATGGATGAATGAATGGATAGATGAATGGATGAATGGATGAATGAATGGATGGATGGATGGATGGATGGATGGATGGATGGATGGATGGATGGATGGATGGTAGATGGATGGATGGATGGATGGATGGATAAATGGATGAATGGATGAATGGATGAATGGATGAATGGATGAATGGATGAATGGATGAATGGATGGATGGATGGATGAATGAATGAATTAATTAATGGATGAATTAATGGATAAATGGATGAATGAATGAATGGATGAATGAATAGATGAATGAATGGATGAATGAATGGATGAATGAATGGACGAATGAATGGATGAATGGATGAATGGATGAATGGATGGATGAATGAATGGATGAATGAATAGATGAATGAATGGATGAATGAATGGATGAATTAATGGATGAATCAATGGACGAATTCATTAATTAAAGAAAATACTTTCATTTTACGTTAAGGTGACACCAAAAAAACACTGCAACTACTGCAAATGGCTGTCAAAGAAGGAGAAAAATGTCAACAAAGAGCGACAGTGATTCAAGACAAACTTGCTCTACTTTGCTCCATCATACAACCCTTGAGAGGATTCAGTCGCAAGTTCGAAAAAAGCCTGAAGATGTTGAAACTAATCCACAGCTCACTGAGTAAAATGACGAAGTTTGCCGAAACTCTCCCTGCGGTCGGGAAGATAAGGAAACTGATAGTGGAGAAAGTCCTTCCATTAGCGTTGAAAGTGTTGGAATTTTTAAACAAACAAGTCGTGAAGGTCATAGAGTACATGGAAAAGATATTGGGGTACAAGGACAAGAAGTCGTTCCTCAAGCTTGTGTGGGAGGTCGACAAGAAAGGTATCGATTGCCATTTGCTATGTTTTCAACAAGTAGGGGTTGGGTACGAACTGTGATCGCAAAGAATTCATGGATTATTTTGCGGCAAGAAATTCAGTATTGATTGCATCTCTACTCCTACAAAGGTCATGTAATTCATGTCCTAATTTTCCACTCCTGATTATGACAATTGTTGATGATGTCGATGATTGATGTACGATGATGACAATTGATAATGATGATGATGGTTGATAATGATGACGATGATTGATGTACGATGATGATTCAATAACGATGATGATAAGTTAGTGTATGGGTGTCATTCAAATTGTGCTGCCGTTTCTCTTGAAGGTTCCATGGTGTGCAAACTCGGCTCTCTGGCGGGAAAATCATTGGAGCTGGTAAAGAGCGCATCCAAGAAGTTCAATGGGTTCGCCAATGTTACATTACAATCATTCTTCGAAACAAAAAGTTGCATAAATCACTATTGTGTGTCAAGAGGCGAGGATCGATGTTCTGAATGCTCTGTGTTTGATGACAATGCTGGACGTGGCCACAATCTGATTACATCGTGGAAAGACAACATGGAATCATGCCACAAGAAACTCGATAAAGCCATCGAACAAATCAATAAACTGACAAGTTTGAAAACTCTATTTAAAATTGCCGAGAAAATAATGGATGAAATAGAGAAATTTCTTCTGCCAATCTCAAACAGCCTCAAAAAAGCTGCAGAATCGTTTAGTCCGGTTATGAAGAACCTATTATCGTGTTGTCCTTGTGGACGACCCAATCCAGGTGGTTGCATCCTTCAGACGGTCACGAACGTCGTTAATCTAGTAACTTGTCCTCTTGATGGCATGATGAATTTCCAGATGGACAATTTTCTGCGCTCGCTGAAGGCCTACATCCACCAGCTCGTGTTTGGCAATTTCCCCACGATTAACATTGAAATTTTTCTACCAGCCGCGCACTTCGAAATCAGCCTCCCAAAGTTTGTTCAAGAGTGTTTTGGGAAATCAAGTTTTCTGAGAAAATTCACCAAATTCTGTAGCCTTCTGGACAAACCACTTAAGATAACATTTGGTTCACGGTTTGAAAAATCACCACAGCCATCTTTGTCTGTCAGCGCTTCTTCTATGGTTAGCTACATTAAAAGTTCATGCGCTGGTGTCCTTGGCGAATTTAAAAAGTTTGGAAAGAAAATATCTACGTGTTTTGACAGTCCTGGCGATTTCGCCTTTCTTATTCCTGGAGTGGGCGCCATCGCTGCACTGACTTGTGATCCGAAGTACTCTGATCCAGACCCTGGAATCAACTATTGTCCGTGTGAAATACCAGTGAAATCGTCAGGCATTCTTAATCGGCCGAAAATAGAAAAACAACCATACTGCGTGATTTGGCATCGCTCATGGCACAGAACTTGTGCAAGCCTCTGTAGAGAGAAACGCTTTAAACCAGGTAAAAATCCCTCTGGAGGAACTGGTAAAATGCACAAGACATATGGATACCCCCGATGTGAGAGACTGGAGTATTACTGCCGGAAATCGAGGATCACAATAAAGAATGGCCGCGCCGTGTGTTCCAACGACTACACTTTATATGGCAGTACTTGCAAAGTGATCCCAAATCATGGGTATAGTTGTCCCGTCTCTGCTATCGAGTGTGCTTCTGTCGGCACCAAATCCAGTGGTGGTAACTGGGACTATCCATGCATCCAGTGCGTAAAGCTCTCGCAGTATCCTATGTGTTCTTGCTACAATAAGAACACGTTTAAGAATGGCGAGGTGGTGTGCCAGTCTGGGAATGACATCGGTAGGAAAATGCGTATGAGCGTCAGCTGCTTTAAGCCACTTGGCTTCAAACAGGACATAAGGAAAGACTGTGGTCCCTCGACAGACCCATGTGTAATACAACATAAAAACTATCTCAAGTGTGGTCAACCGATGTGTGCAACTTCACATGTATATATTATCATTTTTGCCATGTTGGCAAATGTGGCATTTCGTACATTGACAGAAGTTGTGGGGAAAGAGGTTTTCTAAGGAATGAGGTATCGTATTTATACTTTTCCTCAATGCATAGAAGATCGAATGAATTTTGTAGCAACACCAACATAATCTAATGGTTTTGAGTGCAATTTGGGATTAATTTGAACTCCGCGAGCGCCGTGTAAATAACATCTATTCGGAGTTCCATACCTTCATAGTTGGTATTCGCAAGTCAGCTGACCAAATAAGCCAATCAGATTCGCGTATATGCACCTTTTCGTAGTTTCCCAGAATGCTTCAGGATTCTACGCGCGCATTAGATTTTTAAATTCAAAGTGCGTAGGAAGAATGATAAAGATAGATGCAAATTCTCAAGCAAAGAAAATGTTTTTTTGCTGTTGTTGATTAGCTAAAAGTCATATTTTCCTCAATACACTATCAATTCTAAATATTTTTATCCTCTGACCTCGCTTGCGCGCACAGAATCCTCAAACATTCTGGGAAACTACGGAAAGGTGCATATGTTGACAAAATGGCGGTTTGGCCTGGAACTAGTCAATGCATTCGCACTTGCGTCAACTTGCATCTACCATTTGACCGGCTTCATGCAATGGACTGCAAGTCAAAACCTGCATGGACTTGCATTCACGTTTGACCGGAGCTTTAGACTTGGACTAAATCTCTATTAATGTACGAAACCCCGAACAGAAGTTATTTACACTTCCGGTTGACGTCGCCGTCGTAGATTTCGTAAAGCTAAGTACGTCTAAAGCAATTCACCACAAACCTGAAGGGGTTCGAGTGTTTTAATCGTTAAAATAATAATAATAATAATTTTATTAAGTAATTACAGGGAAAATTACTATTTTCCCCTGGTAATTAGTAATCGGTAGGTTGCGCCACGGAACAAACACTTCATGTTTACAATGTTATCTCCAATTCCAAAAACACTGTAGAGCCTAACCATTGAATCCATGCAAGTAGTACTCAGTGTAAACGCAAAGCATTAGTGGTTAATCATTATATTGTAATCAACCCCTGGCATTCACATGCGTCCAGTTATTTATGGCTCGGTTGATCCAAGTGGGAGAATACAATCTCTAAAACCGAACTGATGTCAAAGCTAAATCGCCACCATCAAAGCCCAACCACCGGAGATGTCAGTTTATAAATGGAAAATGTCGGCCTATGTGCGAATTACCGGAGGGGTTCATTTACCGGTGTGTACGATTTATTTACTCGAGTGTCAGCGAAATGTCGGTGATGTCCATTTATCCGTGCGTCCCGATTGTGATTAATACCGGCATGTCCGAATTATCGGTGGTGACCATTGTCCGGTTATCGGTGGTGTCAATTTACCGGTTGTCTAATTTTGTCGAGTCAACGGAAGCCCGAACGGAGACAGCGGTGTCACACGATTGCCCGGTATGTTAACAAAGGTATCAGCTATGGTTTTAGGTATTGTATTCGTACTACTCAGTGCCACCTATTTAATCGCTTTCTACACTCCAGAGAAATAATTGCCTCACCTCAAGCAATGTCGATATTGCCCTGAAAGCAACATCGGATTCGCATACTGTAAGGGGAGGTATATTGCTTGATATTAAGCTACTTGTAGCCTCTTCTTACGGCGTTTTATCCGATATTGGGTTCCGAGGATATTGGGTTACCTGTGGTGGGGGTTAATTAACCGCGGGGGACTAAGGGGGAGGAACGCCGAATATCCTCGGAACCAATATCCTCGGATAAAACGCCGTAAGAAGAGGCTACAAGTAGCTTAGCTTGATATCAAACAGCTGCTAAATTTTTGTGCAATTTCCTCACGAGACCGGAAATGACGTCTTTGATATCAAGTTGACCTATATTCAATAGATACAGGCACTTATAACTAATATACACGAACATTCCTTCAGCTTAAATTGTACTAGAACATCTACAGCCAATGTTACATTAGTAATTAAGAGTGGATGCCAGTAAGGATCGAGACTAATTCTTCAACTCAAAAAATTCGAATTTAATTTTATTTCGCCATATCATTCCTTTCGATGACCTATTTTAGGGAAAAATACTAAAAAGTTCCAGCGATTTTTATTTTAGGAGAAATTTCCAGTTTTTAAAAACCCGTCTGTCTACTTAATTTTTTTGGCTAAATTATAAGCCAACTTTGAACAGTCGGTGTGTGTTCACCTCTAGAACTACAACAATGGCATTAAGCACACTTAATAAACGTATCTCGGTCTTTTCTACTGTGTAATTTATTTTTCTGTAACTTCTGTAGTTATTTTTCAAATTTGGTTTTAAAAAGGTATACTGAGCGCCATGAACGGAACGTTGAAATATAGGCAATGTTTGAGGTACGAAAAAGGAATCTGGTACATAATTTTTTGATGAAAACGCCATGCCCCAGGAAAGCTTCACGTTTGCTCTATCAGTTTAGAAAGTTTCAAGCTTGGGAATTCAATGTAGCATTTTTGAGAAATAAAACTATTATGCTTGGGACTGCCAAAATTAGCATAATTTTCGTCCTGTGGCGGACATTTTTGTCATCCAAACACAAAACCTAACGCCAAAACACGGCTATCTTGCATTTTTAGTTGATTGCTGCTGATGGAAAACAATGTTCGAGTCAATAGGAATGATTTTCAACAATGTTTGTGTTTCGATAGTCGTAAATAACTCTCGCAAAAGTTAAAATTAGCATAGATGGTCGATCAGATAACAGCAAAATACGAATTTTGTTTAAACAACGTTTATACGAAATTCCACCCATTCAAGCAAGTATGAATTCTGTTTAGTATTATATTTTATGATTAAAACTATTATTTCATGCCGCAAAAATTTTATTCGAAGGGCAGTAGCGTGACTTGCAGCAGCTACATTGCGTTACATAATTGGCTTGTCAACAAAGTGGAGCATCGTGTCAAAATATCCGAACTCTTCATGATAAAGCGCCAGTTTGAACTAGAAATCAGTGCAATTGTTTGTAAATCTTATTTGGAGCAAACTCTAAGCATTTTAGAGTGAAGAACCACAATTTTCGGAAACGGTGTTTATATTTGATCAATGAATATGCTAATTGTCACTATTTTAGGAGCTTATGTGGCTGAAATAGCTCAAATATGGTTGAAAATAACTCTTATTAACTCCAAGATTGTTATCAGTTGGCAACGATCAACTAAAAGTGCAAGATAGTCGTGTTTTGGAATTAAGTTTTGTGTTTTAACGACAAAAATGTCCTCCACAGGACGAAAATTATGCTAATTTTGGCAGTCCCAAGCCTAATAGTTTTATTTCTCAAAAATGCTACATTGAATTCCCAAGCTGGAAACTTTCTAAACTGAAAGAGCAAACGTGAAGCTTTCCTGGGACATGGCGTTTTCTTCAAAATTTGATGTACCAGATTCCTTTTTCGTATCTCAAACATTGCCTATATTTCAACGTTCCGTTCATGGACGATCAGTATACCTTTTTAAAACCAAATTTGAAAAACAACTACAGAAGTTACAGAAAAATAAATTATGCAGTAGAAAAGACCATGAAACGTTTATTCAGTGTACTGAATGTCATTGTTGTAGAGCTAGAGGCGAACACACACTGACTGTTCAAATTTGGCTTATTATTTAGCCGAAAATTTTCGGTCGACAGACGGGTTTTTAAAAACTGGAAATTTCTCCTAAAATAAAAATCGCTGGAACTTTTTAGTATTTTTCCCTAAAATAGGTCATCGAAAGGAATGATATGGTGAAAGAAAATTAAATTCGAATTTTTTGAGTTGAAGAATTAGTCTCGATCCTTACTGGCATCCACTCTTAAAGCTCGACTGAACCAGTTGTTGTTTTGTAAATTCTCTCGCTCAGGATATCTTGTCGACTTTGTTTCACCGTCTCTAAGTTTGACTGCATTTTTGACAAAAAGTCTTGTACAGACCACAAACTGATGGAACCTTTGTCATTTACCCACAATTCCTTACGATTGAAATTCCAGATATCGAAATATGACTGGTTTGTCATTTACCCACAATTCCTTACGAACGAAATTCCAGATATCGAAATATTGCGGGTTTGTCATTTACCCACAATTCCTTACGATTGAGATTCCAGATACCGAAATATTGCGGGTTTGTCATTTACCCACAATTCCTTACGAATGAAATTCCAGATACTGAAATATTGCGGGTTTGTCATTTACCCACAATTCCTTACGAATGAAATTCCAGATACTGAAATATTGCAGGTTTGTCATTTACCCACAATTCCTTACGAATGAAATTCCAGATACTGAAATATTGCGGGTTTGTCATTTACCCACAATTCCTTACGAATGAAATTCCAGATACTGAAATATTGCAGGTTTGTCATTTACCCACAATTCCTTACGAATGAAATTCCAGATTTCGAAATATGGCGGGTTTGTCATTTACCCACAATTCCTTACGATTGAAATTCCAGATAACGAAATATGGCGGGTGTCATTTACCCACAATTCCTAACGAACGACATTCCAGATACCGAAATATTGCGTGATTGTCATTTACCCACAATCCTTTTGGGAAATTTTTCGTAACCATAAATTCATAATGCAATTTGTATAAATAGTTAACAGTGTTTCTAACGGACTTCAATCGAATATTCATTCGTTAATTTACAATTTAATCTATAATTTTGGAAGTTAAACATTTCAATCAATTTCAACTAAGATCTGTCAGCGTTGCTTGGCAACACAAGCACTTGAATGGCTTGTGTCACGTTGTACACCTGGCCACATTTAAATGGCTTTACTACGGGTGGCTCCTTTGTAGAAACCACTGCACGACAAGACTCTGAACTACTTTCGTCTTGTAAGATGTTCTCATGTTGTGTCCCATCAACAGGCCATTCGTATGACTTCAGCTTCACTTCCGGAAGTGGCAAATACCCTCCAGTCTGGGGTATGACGTCTAAGGTGACGTCACACGTTGCCATGAAAACCGTCGGCATGGTAACGACACCACTGTTCTTCCCCGAAATCATCCACAAATTTGTGTCTACATCGATTTCGTATAGAAGGTCACGTTTGGGGGTTTTTGAGGGGGAGGGGGTGGGGGATGATTTGTCTGGTTTCGATATGTTTACGATTTTCACGTTTAGTTTACATGAAGATCCTTTCTGGAGTTGTTGGTCTGCTGCTGGTGCTTCGATCGTTGACTCGATCGTGTAGAGCGTCTGTGAAACAGTTTGTAAAATCTACATTAATGATCTTACAAAACACTCATGGTGGCAATACGACCATTCTGGCAGTGTTGAAATTGATGATGATGCCAAGAAAATAATCATGATAACGATTATGAGAATGACGACGATGATCACAATGATGATGATGAAAATGATGATCACAATGATGATGACGATGTTCTGTCCTACCTTCGTGAGTTCCACTTGGAAATCATAAACATAACGAGACTTTCCTCTTGAATCATTGACCTCCTATCAAGAAAATAATCACAATAATATACCAATAAGAATAATATACCAATAATAAAAATAAAAATAAGAATAAGAATAATGGCCATCTCTCTGTAATAGCCAAACTGTCTTAGCCAACATTCAATGTTTAATATTGAAACCTCCCCACAACGGCCACCATAGTGTGCCCCGTTGACTGCAACATACGTACATCTCTTTCGAATCCCATTACAAGCTTGCAGTTAATCATCTGAGGTACAGTCATTGCTGGAATCACACAAATATAACATTATATACAAGAACACATTGCATTACAAGACATCGAAATCAAATATCAAATACCTGGACTGCTGTCTATTCTCCATAATAAAGACATTTCATCTCCTGCATTCAGGCTCTGAAAGGAAGAAAGTTGTAGCTCATTACTGGTGTGCTTTTGTATAAGAAAGTGCTGCCCCATAAGGCTTAAGGCCATAGACTAGAGGAACGTTAGAACAATCCAAGATGGCATCTGATTCCTCTCTGGTTACAGGAAGATCCTCTGTACTTCTAAGCATGGATTTGACCGAGTCCACCCTACAAAGGTGTGGTGTGTTTGGTTCATCATCGGTCGAGGCAACGTCACTGTTATCTGAGAGACAAAATATGTTGTTGTGATATTTTGGAGGAATCTGACTTTTTGGTTATGGGTTTCCTGTGGTTCCGTAACGAGGGGTCCTGGGGCCATAAGGTAATCTAATCTAGGTAGATAGGGACCATATGTAGATCTCTTAGATTATTGAAATCAAGTCCCAGCTTAAGGTGTACTGTGGTTACCATGGATACTGAATTACAGGCCCCGAGAGTGACCGCTATGATGAACTCAATGGTTATAGTATTGAATTTATCATTATACACCAACGCAGCCCATACTAGTGTACTCCCCAGTTTCCAGCTACAGTCGAAGCTCTCCTTGCGACCACTCTTATAAGCGACCAGCGTCTATTGTTTCAGCGCATGGTCGCTTATGAGAGCCCATTCTCGTAAGCCACCAGCTCTAGCTATGGCCACTTTTTCGAATTCCCGAGAGTTTCAACTATATAATGAGGTTGACTGTTTTACCTTCACTGTTTCTGTCAGAGAGATCTTCTTCAGACAGAGTTGCAGAGGATATCAGGCTTACAGTTGGTGACATGGCCCTCAGTGATCGCTTACTTGAGTACGCACTGCCACCACCCCTTAAATCAGACGAGTGTAGACTGAAACTTATCCTACGACAACTTACTTCCTAGAAAACATAAATAGATAAATGTACATTCAGTAAAGATGTGCTTTGGATGGATCTCATATCAACATGAAGTATCGTAATACGTAGTACAGAAAATACTCCGACAAAGGGCTAAGGCTTGAAACATTAGTAAAGGGCTAAGGCTTGAAACATTAGTAAAGGGCTAAGGCTTGAAACATTAGTAAAGGGCTAAGGCTTGAAACATTAGTAAAGGGCTAAGGCTTGAAACATTAGTAAAGGGCTAAGGCTTGAAACATTAGTAAAGGGCTAAGGCTTGAAACATTAGTAAAGGGCTAAGGCTTGAAACATTAGTAAAGGGCTAAGGCTTGAAACATTAGTAAAGGGCTAAGGCTTGAAACATTAGTAAAGGGCTAAGGCTTGAAACATTAGTAAAGGGCTAAGGCTTGAAACATTAGTAAAGGGCTAAGGCTTGAAACATTAGTAAAGGGCTAAGGCTTGAAACATTAGTAAAGGGCTAAGGCTTGAAACATTAGTAAAGGGCTAAGGCTTGAAACATTAGTAAAGGGCTAAGGCTTGAAACATTAGTAAAGGGCTAAGGCTTGAAACATTAGTAAAGGGCTAAGGCTTGAAACATTAGTAAAGGGCTAAGGCTTGAAACATTAGTAAAGGGCTAAGGCTTGAAACATTAGTAAAGGGCTAAGGCTTGAAACATTAGTAAAGGGCTAAGGCTTGAAACATTAGTAAAGGGCTAAGGCTTGAAACATTAGTAAAGGGCTAAGGCTTGAAACATTAGTAAAGGGCTAAGGCTTGAAACATTAGTAAAGGGCTAAGGCTTGAAACATTAGTAAAGGGCTAAGGCTTGAAACATTAGTAAAGCTAAGTACTCTCTTTAGGGTGTTATAGATTTCCTTTAACCATAGTTAGTAGAGGGGACTGGTTGGGAAACCTTTTATTATATGTTTTTGTTCGTTTTTTTCAACCGTGACCGTGCACAAATCTTTTGTTTTGTCATTGTTTTGCCTTAATTTGCTATGGTTGAGCAACTGAACCCAAACGTTTCTTTTGGCTGCTTGTGCGATATATTCCAATTCAAGATGAAATATATTAGAATATTTAAATAAGTAATCCAATAGAGAACATTTGGGTTCATTCATTTAGCCATTTTCTAATGAATTTGAAGTAACATTGTGCATGGTCAGGACCCGTTCAACATCATAATGACATTAGGACTATAACAAAGAAATATAACAAAAGGCTTCCCAACCATTCCCCTCTACTAACTATGCTTTAACCATTGAATTTACCATTATACACTGATGCAACCTATACTAGTGTACTAGTGTACTCACTAGTTTCCATTTATAGTACAGAATATGGAATTAGGGAGGGGGAATCTCCCTCAGGCCCAACGGGTAGCTGGATTTACCAAAAGAGGCCTTAAGTTGTTTTTTTTTTTTTTGGGGGGGGGGGGGGGGGGGGATGTGGGATTGGGGTTGATACCTCATGTAATCCACTGTGAAGGTCCAGTTCTACTTTGATTCTCTCGCCAACGCTGCCAATGCCTTTAAGTAGTTGAATACGGACATCTTTGACATGGAATAATGGCTCTGCTCGAATGATGATTGGTTGATCTGAAACAATAGAAATATTCACCATGACCCACCAATAGATCTACCGTCATCACCATCATTTTATTGGACACTCCCCATGAGGCTTTTCAGGCCAATTTATAAATCATCATCATCATCGATAATCATCATGACCACCTCCACCCCCATGGCCACTATCACCATTACCATCATCATCATCATCACTACTATTATCATCATTGATAATCATCATGACCACCTCCACCCCCATGACCACTATCACCATTACCATCACCACTACTATCATCATCATCACCACTACTATCATCATCATCACCACTACTATCATCATCATCACCACTACTATCATCATCATCACCACTACTATCATCAATAATCCTCCCCTTGCTCTCCTTCCAGTCCATCATCATCATAATCATCAACATGAAACATCACAAGATATTGTTCTGTTTAAGTCACAGATCATATACACCTTCTTCTGCTGAATAAATGCAGAGGTTAATGCTGAAATGCATACACAGCACTCACCTATATCAAGAGTGTCTCGTATGAGCTGCAGTAAATCCTGAGCATACGTTGCCATCTTGTCAGCAGGCAGGGTTTGCTCACAAGCCAGGATAGAGCAAGAATAGGCATATGTGAGGAAAGTTAAGGGTTACTCTATTAACCACTCACAGCGCTCGGTTTAAAACTAATCGTGTCCATGATTTTAAGCCAATCAGAGCAAACACATGACTTCCTTCATGCTCTTAGCCAATCAGAGCACGCCAGTTCGCCCAGCTTACATCAATATAACATAATTTTTAGCCAATCAGATGACGTGTATATATACCATAATCTCTGATATTTCATGGCATTCAGCCAATCAGAGCGTGTGTACCTTAATATAAAAGATTATTTACTAAGGTATTTCACTGCATTCAGCCAATCAGAGCGTGTGTACCATTATATAAAAGGATATTTACTAAGGTATTTGAGTTCTTTCTGACAGTGCGCCAGTTTCATGAGTACTTGAGTAGCAAGCATCATCCACCTTTCATGTCGGTATACCTGATAAATGCTTATTAAGAGAGGTTCAGCTCTCTCGTAATCACCACGCCTCCTGAAAGCAACAAAACCCAAGCTATACCACAATCCTTTGCACACCAAAACACAATTGGTAAAACGTTTTCAGAACTTCAGAAGCTGTTACCAACTCTATTTTTTTTAAAAAAAAAAAAAAAAAAAAAGAGAAAGAAAAAAAAAAAAAAAAAAAAACTTTATGGAGACATGTCAGGAAGTATGTAGACGCGAGTAGGACTGACTTGGGTTCGCAAAGGATTGTGGTGAAACGTACATCTTTTTTTTTTTTTTTTCATTTCATATGATAATAAACTTTATTATACATTACAAATATTATTCTAGATTTACATAAAATATATTTTTGAAACGTACATCTGCCATCTCTTTCTGTCCAGTGTCACGTGGATTAAAGACTACTGCAGAGACTTGATACATTACTTACATGAAGAACTGTGCCAGGTCCATCCCCAAAGATTTGGCTGCACGTGAACGACCAATGTTCTTGTAGATCTTTATGGCGTATTCTGTCTGCTCCTGAAATACATCATTTTTTTTTTTATTTTTTTATTTTATTTATTTTTATTTTTTATTTTTTTATTTTTATTTTTATTTATTTTTTATTTTTATTTTTTGAAATACATCATTGATACCAACATCATTATTAACACCAATGTCATCATCATCATTGTCAACATTAGAGAGCTTAAGCAGCAGACGTTTTTGTCAACATGGACTGACGAATAATGACCAAAACAACTGTTGACGTCCGTGACGGCAATCTACGACATCAGGTGAAACAGGTGAAATGTTGGTAAAGTAGTTCGTAAGGTTTCGTCAAGCGTTAAAATACTCAGAAAAAATACCGAGCCCAGACGGGAATTGAAACTGTGACCTCCTGGATACTAGTCGGCAACTCATGCGATTAGGCAGGTCTTGGTTCGTATTAATACCCAGGTGAAATGCTGTTGTAGATTGCCATCCCAGACATCAACGGTCACCACCACCACCATAATCATTCATTTCATGCATAATTAATTCATTCATTTTTTCGTCCATCACTATCATCATTGTGGTTGTCATCACCATCATCAGCATAATCATGGTTATCAGCCTCATCAATTTAAAATATATTATTATTAAATTATCATTATCATCATCATTGTCATCATCATCATCATCACCACCATTACTATGAAACTAATAAAGTATACCAAGTATAGTTTTTGAAAGGCATGTTTGGATGACAAGGCGTCCAAGAGCTTCTT
Organism: Actinostola sp. cb2023; assembly: GCA_033675265.1. Lineage (NCBI taxonomy): Eukaryota > Metazoa > Cnidaria > Anthozoa > Actiniaria > Actinostolidae > Actinostola > Actinostola sp. cb2023. Next base: position 158,665 of record JAUJYZ010000269.1, on the reverse strand, counting down.
AGCAGGTCCATTAGGATCTAATTCACCTAAAATAACAATCACACAGTCAGTAGTGGGACTGAATAACAATCACACAGTCAGTAGTGGGACTGAATAACAATCACACAGTCAGTAGTGGGACTGAATAACAATCACACAGTCAGTAGTGGGACTGAATAACAATCACACAGTCAGTAGTGGGACTGAATAACAATCACACAGTCAGTAGTGGGACTGAATAACAATCACACAGTCAGTAGTGGGACTGAATAACAATCACACAGTCAGTAGTGGGACTGAATAACAATCACACAGTCAGTAGTGGGACTGAATAACAATCACACAGTCAGTAGTGGGACTGAATAACAATCACACAGTCAGTAGTGGGACTAAAATAACAATCACACAGTCAGTAGTGGGACTGAATAACAATCACACAGTCAGTAGTGGGACTGAATAACAATCACACAGTCAGTAGTGGGACTGAATAACAATCACACAGTCAGTAGTGGGACTGAATAACAATCACACAGTCAGTAGTGGGACTGAATAACAATCACACAGTCAGTAGTGGGACTAAATAACAATCACACAGTCAGTAGTGGGACTGAATAACAATCACACAGTCAGTAGTGGAACTGAAGAATGTATTATATTCTTTGTCTTACCTTCGTCATGGTTCTTTCCAACACCAGACAACAAGGCACACACGGTTTGAAGCTCTATCTCACTCGGTATGATGTCAGGCATAAGAGCACAAAGCCAACCAATTTCCTCAAGCTGCAAAGACAGCAAAATACCAGCCATCAGAGTCATCATTATCAACCTCTCTTATTAATAATCATCATCATCATCATCATCATCATCATCATCATCATCCCCTGATGATCATCATTATCACCATGATTCATATTATCATCATCATCATCATTTAGTATTTAGGGAGGATGGGAGCAAATATATGTCACAATAGGCTAGTAATTGGTAAATTTGACTTACACCTAATTGCAAGAACGTTGTCATATGAAGGGGTGCCCATGAAAACTGCGTATGTGACTATTTTGATGATTTTCAAAATGTTATGCAATTGCTTCAAAAATAGTAAAATACCTACTGGCTTCTAAATACATGTACCTATATAAACCACAGGTAGCCCAAACGTAGAATCAGTGGACCGTGACGCCGTTGGATTTTCGAATGGCCTCAGGAATGAGCTCTTAGAAAGACTTCAAAGGATATGAGATTCTCAAAAATGTCTTCACATCAGTAGTCTGATAATTAAAAAACACTTTGGTGTAGAAATCTGAGCAAGAAATTGTGTTTTTGAGTGGTTTTGAGCGATTCGAAAATTTAACCCGTTTCTAGCTTAGGAAAGGTTTGCAACTCCGGCCACCAAATTTGCACGACCACTGTCGCTAAAAAAATTATATCTCCAAAACTTCGCAAACAAAAAATATCGCTTTCTCACCAGACATTCTCAAATAAATGATCTTTACAATGAGCTTTTGTACAATTTTTTGGGTCCACCATATGCAGAGAAATAATTTTTTGAAGTTGGGGAAGTCGACGAAATGTTCGCCGTGGCCATCCGCAGTCATCAGCTGTGTTCCTAAAACTTACTGAGGGAGGGAGGGACCGATAGATTGTTTTACAAAGATGTCCTCAAACAGATAAATGCTATATAATTTATATGTTTTAATCAGTATTACCCTGGCTGCCGCTAGCAGAGGTATATTTCATCTTTCTGATTTTCGAGGAGTCTTTTGTTTTTAGCTTTTGGTAACAAATCTATCTGTCCCTCCCTCACTCAGTAAGTTTTAGGAAACAAATGTATAACTCCCCATTATAAGCACTATAATTACTACATTGTACCTATGTTTGCCAACTTTTCTGAGTAGATGTCACAACAACTACAGTAAGATTTTACAGGAATATTTACAAGCAAGTCTGTGTAGTTGTGATAAATAAAGAAGTTGCAGTTTGTAAAGACAGTTGATGGATTACATGTATGTCTCGAGAAAAAAACTTAAAGTGCCTATCACCCCTGTGAGATTCTTTCAAAAATCTATTCAATATAAGCTGAATAGTTGGTGGGTTCAGTATTTTGTGATTTGAACCTTGCGTTTATGAGTTATAGAGGTTTGAAATCTCAATATGCAAATTTGATGACGTCTACTAAGGAATTTGCCATAACTTATTTAGACTTTTTAAGAAGAGCTTCTTTTTTGAAATGGGGAAAAAGTTATAAAATCGTTTATAAAGACTGTGAAAATATTCTGTAAGTTTTCAAATGTCAATAATCAGCACAATGGCGTTTTTGTATAATAAATGAAGTCTTAGTAGACGTCATCAAATTTGCATATTGAGATTTCAAACCTCTATAACTCATAAACACAAGGATCAAATCACAAAATACTGAACCCACCAACTATTCAGCTTATATTGAATAGATTTTTAAAACAATCTCATAGGGGTGATAGGCACTTTAATGTACACTTCAATGCATAGACTGCAACCCATATTTCGGTTGAAAAAATATCAGTTATAATTACAAACACGCAAACGAAATATCAGTTGGAGGTAACCAAAATATCGTTTGGGAAAAGCGATATATTGGTTCTAGTCAACCGAAATATCGTTTAACGCTCATACACACATCAACCGATATTTTGATGGAATTTAGGTGCCGATATTTCGTTTCAGCCGATATATCGCCGAACTAGCATGAAAAACTTTCTGACTGTACTGTATGTCAAATTTATTAATAGACCCTTTGTATAAATGCACACATCATGTGGATTATGCACATACATCCTAAGCCTCTCAAAGAAGTGCAATGATACAGTTTTGTTTTCAAGCATACAAAACAGGCTTATGATGTATCAGCATTTGATTTGTGCTTTATTTAATGGTCTATGGTGCATAATACAACACTAAATGTAGTGAATACCTTCTGTTTGGCATACTGGTAGAGTAGGGCTACGTGCAGGTTATACACTAGTTATATGGTGCATAATACAACACTAAATGTAGTGAATACCTTCTGCTTGGCATACTGGTAGAGTAGGGCTACATGCAGGTTATACACTAGTTATATGGTACATAATACAACACTAAATGTAGTGAATACCTTCTGCTTGGCATACTGGTAGAGTAGGGCTACGTGCAGGTTATACACTAGTTATATGGTGCATAATACAACACTAAATGTAGTGAATACCTTCTGCTTGGCATACTGGTAGAGTAGGGCTACGTGCAGGTTATACACTAGTTATATGGTGCATAATACAACACTAAATGTAGTGAATACCTTCTGCTTGGCATACTGGTAGAGTAGGGCTACGTGCAGGTTATACACTAGTTCTTCATGTACATAGCGTTTGTTACAAGCCCTCATTACTTCTAGTACTGTGAGGACAATACTACATGCTGTCCCTCCCGTCGGCATCTCAATCTACAAGTAAACATACTGATAAAACAATTGTATTATGTCATGTAAAAGTAGCTGATAAAATAACAACCAAACAAACAACTACAGCTTTCACATTACATTACATTACATTGATGATGTTCAGGTGATGACAGTATTGGTGATGATACATGCAGTGGTGATGATGATGATACATGCAGTGATAATGATGATGATGCAAGTAGCAGTACTGATGATGCAAGTAGCAGTGATGATGCATGCATGTAGCAGTACTGATGATGATGCATGTAGCAGTACTGATGATGATGATGCATGTAGCAGTACTGATGATGATGATGCATGTAGCAGTGCTGATGATGCATGCATGTAGCAGTACTTATGATGATGATGATGCATGTAGCAGTGATGATGATGATGATGCATGTAGCAGTACTGATGATGATGATGCATGTAGCAGTACTGACGATGTACATGTATGTAGCAGTACTGATGATGATGAAAACAAAGATAATGGTGATGGTACAATTACAGTGTACATCAATAACATTGGCAGTAGTGATGATGAAGATGTTATGATTATGATAGTGATGACAATGATTATGATAGTGATGACAATGATTATGATAGTGATGACAATTATGATAGTGATGACAATGATTATGATAGTGATGACAATGATTATGATAGTGATGACAATGATGTTGATGAAGAGAAAGGTTCAAATACAAAGTTACAAGTAGTTGTGGTGGACTATGAAGACAAAAGTGGCCACCTGTCTGGGTTGCTGCTGCTACTGTACCGCCTTCAGAACTGATGCATCAAACTGTCGTGTACAACTTGGTGGTCGAGGGAAAATTGAAGGCAAAGGAACAAAATATGTACCTTGAGAATGTCCACCTCATGGATCAGGTTATGCAGAAAGTCCAGAGTGCGTTGCGCTATTTCCCACGGTCTGTTCAGATGCAACAGCAATTTACATTGACGCGAGAACAAATAGTGACGAAGGTCTACAAAAGTAGCTTCCTGAGTTTTGATTAAGTCTCGTAGAAACGCTTGTGGTCCTCTAGTCATGGGGACACCATCACAGCACTTGCACTCTCTCAAAAAGATATCAATACAAGCCAGTGATTCTGTAAAACACAACATAATTCACTCAGCTACTTGTATACTACAGTGAACCCCCTCCTCCTACTTAACTCCCTCTCAAGTACCCTAGATCAAAGATTCTTCCTAATTGTGATTTTAGGTTTGTTTTAGATGGGTGTCCATCTTTAAGAGGTATCTGCCTTTGAGAGGTATCTGTCTTTGAGGTGTCTGTCTTTGATATGTCTGTCTTTGAGAGGTGTCTGTTTTTGAGAGGTGTCTGTTTTTGAGAGGTGTCTGTTTTTGAGAGGTGTCTGTTTTTGAGAGGTGTCTGTTTTTGAGAGGTGTCTGTCTTAGAGATATTTTGTCTTTGAGAGGTGTCTGTCTTAGAGATATTTTGTCTTTGAGAGGTGTCTGTCTTAGAGATATTTTGTCTTTGAGAGGTGTCTGTCTTTGAGAGGTGTCTGTCTTAGAGATATTTTGTCTTTGAGAGGTGTCTGTCTTTGAGAGGTGTCTGTCTTAGAGATATTTTGTCTTTGAGAGGTGTCTGTCTTAGAGATATTTTGTCTTTGAGAGGTGTCTGTCTTAGAGATATTTTGTTTTTGAGAGGTGTCTGTCTTAGAGACATTTTGTCTTTGAGAGATGTCTGTCTTAGAGATATTTTTTCTTTGAGAGGTGTCTGTCTTAGATATATTTTGTCTTTGAGAGGTGTCTGTCTTAGAGATATTTTGTTTTTGAGAGGTGTCTGTCTTAGATATATTTTGTCTTTGAGAGGTGTCTGTCTTAGAGATATTTTGTCTTTGAGAGGTGTCTGTCTTAGAGATATTTTGTCTTTGAGAGGTGTCTGTCTTAAAGATATTTTGTCTTTGATAGGTGTCTGTCTTAGAGATATTTTGTCTTTGAGAGGTGTCTGTCTTTGAGAGGTGTCTGTCTTAGAGATATTTTGTCTTTGAGAGGTGTCTGTCTTATAAAGGTAGCATTTTATAGAGGTGTCTGTGTTAGTTAATTACAGGTCTGGCTCCAGTTGCATGAAAGGTGAATAGCGCTATCCACCCGATAAGTCCTATCCAACAGATAAAACTGATGCAGTTACCCAATAAATTTTATCCGTTGGATAGGACTTATCCAGTGGATAGTGATATTCACCTTTCGTGCAACCGGGGCCTGGTGTAACAATATCAATGCTATAATGGACTTTACCTCCATATTTTGAGTTGATAATAAGCTGTGTTAGAAGAGCATCAATCTCATCGTACTGAATCAATGCTTCTTCATAAAGACCCATCATTTCAAAGACAAAGGCCAGTTCTTCCTGTACAACATAAGAGATTAAAGAAGATCACATGAGAAATGAAAAATGGATGGATGGATAGATGGATGGGTGAATGAATGGATGGATGGATGAATGGGTAAATGAATGGATGGATGGATAGATGAATGGATGAATGGATGGGTGAATGAATGGATGGATGAATGAATGGATGAATGAATGGATGAATGGATGGATGGATGGGTGAATGAATGGATGGATGAATGAATGAATGGATGAATGAATGGATGGACAAATGGATGGGTGAATGGATGGATGGATGAATAAATGAATATATGGGATGGATGGGTGAATGAATTGATGGATGAATGGATGGATAGATGAATGAATAGATGGATGAATGGATGGATGAATGAATAGATGGATGAATAAATGAATTAATGGATGGATGGGTGAATGAATAGATGGATGAATGGATGGATGAATGAATAGATGGAAGAATGGATGGATGGATGAATGAATAGATGGATGAATAAATGAATAGATGGATGGATGGGTGAATGAATTGATGGATGAATAGATGAATGAATAGATGGATGAATGGATGGATGGATGGATGAATGAATAGATGGATGAATAAATGAATAGATGAATGGATGGATGGATGGACAAATGGATGAATAAATGAATAGATGGATGGATGGGTGAATGAATTGATGAATGAATGTATGGATGGATGGACAAATGGATGGATGGATGAATGGAATGGATGAATGGATGTATAAATGGCCAGTAGGGAGTGTTGTCTAATTCCCATAACTGAAAAGCAATTGTTAGAGAATTTACATTTACAAGCAAGCTAATAATACAGCTTTCTAATAAAGAATTTCAATTTTTTCCACAAACTTTTTTTCCAAAATTTAATTCACCAAACTTGAGGTTGCAGTTTATCTGTAAAAGTGTTTACGGTACAAGTATTCAGTTATGGAGAAACATGAAAACATAAAGACTCACATGCAGCAAGAAGTAGGTGGTGAAACTCCATCTCTGCTCAGTCCTCTTCTCTCTCAAAGCCCTAACTTTGTCTTCAAACTTTCCAAGGTGTCGATTAAAAGATATCAACAATAGCTGTCTAAGCTTCATGACTAGACTCTGCCATGACTCAACAGCCTTGGTGAACTGACTTTCCTTCATCGGCTCCCAAAGCTGGGCAACTCTAAAAACAATACATATAAAATATTAGAATAATCATGCAGGGGTTTCAATAGAAGCCGGTTACTGCCGGAGCTCCGGCGGTTACTTGCCGTTCCTCCGGCAGCTACTTTTGTCAGTATACGATCGTACAGATCTAAAAATGTTTTTCGAGTATACGGTTTTGAGTACTAGGAGTTTCATTACTTTTTATAGTCATAAGTGGGGTATATGAATGACAGCACTTGAAGTCAAAAGACAGTGATTTGAGGCCGGATACCAAGGGTAGTAAGTGGTATAAGTGTGTTACTAAATATATATGGAAGGCAGACATAAAATGCAATGATACATAAAGTACAAGGCATTTAGTTCTCAAATAACTGGTGGACTAACCTGTCGTTATTCTTCCCGCCAAAGTCACTCTTGATCTTGTCAAAGACAGACCCTCTAAACTGTATTTTTGATTTGTTTCCTTTTATAGAATCTTGTGCTATCACTTGTATGATGAGGCTGTCTACTATGCCCCTGTCTTTTAGCTTTCTCTGCCAGCCATTGATGCTGTCTTTGATCTTACTTTTGTATTCATCAACATCCTACAGTTTAAGTCAAATACAGTCAACACTCTAGTAACATTGTTGGTGATACAGAAACTATTAGTTAGTGTGTAATATTCAAATGAAATAATAATAATAATAATAATAATAATAATAATATTTTATATAGCGTCAATTCCAAAAGTTCAACAACGCTTTACAATTCCAATACTGACAGTCGTATTTAAGTAGCGTTCCACGTAAGAACGATAGCAAAAGACAATAGACTGCGCCATTGAGCTCGACTCACACACGATTTTGCTTGAATATGTGTAACATGCTGTCTCAGATACCAACTATCAAAGTTACAAGGAGAAAATAGAGGAAACTGTGTGCAGTTGCCCATTTTTACTGTGAAAACTGAAGGAGAACGCAATGCAGCCAATAGAAAAGAGGGAAGACAATGGATATTTGATTCACAAATTTGAGAACTTTCCTCACACACAATTTTCTTTAAAATCAAACCAAAGTTAGTTTGATTAAAAGTGAATTAAATTCTCAAAAGTTATCTAATGGAAATGTATTCCTTGGTTGGGTTTCTATTGAATTTATGAGTATGAACCAATGAAATTGCAAGAAAGAAGAATGGAAAATTAACACCTTTTACATTCCTATGCCGTTCATGCTATCGTTCTTACACGGAACGCTACTTAATTGATTAAAGTATTTTTTACGATTGATTAAGAATTTTATTCAAAATGCAGTTTATATTCATTTAAATTTTAAGAAATTGAAATTGAAATGTATATTAGAGTCATTTTCGTATGTGGGAAAACCTATGGTATGGAGTTAAGGTCACAGTACGGAATCAAACACATTGTATTCAACCAATTGCAGCTCGCGAAATCATTTCTCAACCATACGGTCACTGCACGGCACGAACCGTACCGTAACTACTTCCCACTCATACGAAAACGACTCTAAACACAGGTAGCCCAAGCTCAGTATCAGTGGCGTAAATACAATAAATGTATAGGCTTTCTTGTTCTGGTGTACTTGAATAAATAAATAAAAAATCGTTTGCCTTTATTCGACTCGTACTTGTTCCTTGTGTTGTCCTTTACCTCTGTAGGAATTTCTAGGCCATTCCGCTTGAAATTGAGAGAGTTACGGCGGTTTTAAAAAAAATTCCCTACCAGTAAGAAAATATAGAAGGTAGGTCACTCATGGCCGCCAGCGAACTCACATGGTCCCACTCAAATGCTCGTAAATCTCTCGAAACTAGACATAACGCCAAATTTCTTTCGGTAAACTGTAGTCCAATGCAAGTCCGATAAATCACACTGCCATTCCCTTCTCTTACTCATCGCTATCTGCATCCATGAGGAAGGTTTTTGTGGCTTTCATCGGCAACATGAACCTCTGTACCTTCAAGTCTGACACAGATTTTTGAATGGCCGTACAAAAATGCACACACCGGGGAGGGACAGAGGTACAATACAATACAATAGTTTATTTCAACACGTGTCGTCCAGGAGCGTGAAGCTCGTTCAAAATACGAACGTGCAGTATATAATAATCTAATCAAGTTGACACTTGAATAAAATTTCGTTCTATCATAGATTACAGTGTTTCTTCTGTCAAATTAATGCTTCTGATTTCAAGGAAAAGGCCTTTGGAGCAAATTCCAAATGGGGTATTGAAAATCAACACGAATTCGAAGAAAATATTTTGTTATAATCTCTGACAAGATATGGTTGCAATCCTCACGGGAGGGTACGGAAATGTTATTCAAGTGTCAAATGTACCTCTGTCCCTCCCCGTTGTGGGTATTTTTGTACGGCCATTCAAAATCCGTGTCAGACTTGAAGGTACAGAGGTTCATGTTGGCGATGAAAGTCACAAAACCTTCCTCATGGATGCAGATAGCGATGAGTAAGAGAAAGGAATGGTAGTGTGATTTATCGGACTTGTATTGGACTACAGTTTACCGAAAGAAATTTGGCGTTATGTCTAGTTTCGAGAGATTTACGAGCATTTGAGTGGGACCATGTGAGTTCGCTGGCGGCCATGAGTGACCTACCTTCTATATTTTCTTACTGGTAGGGAATTTTTTTTTAAACCACCGTAACTCTCTCAATTTCAAGTGGAATGGCCTAGAAATTCCGACAGACTGAGGTAAAGGACAACACAAGGAACAAGTACGAGGCGAATAAAATTAAGGCAAACGATTTTTTATTTATTTATTCAAGTACACCAGAACAAGAAAACCCATACATTTACTGTATAATAAATTTGTATTTACGCCACTGATACTGAGCTTGGGCTACCTGTGCTCTAAACCACTCTAGTGCACATGCAGGTTCCTATAAATCAAGTGTACAAAGTCTTACCTGGCAGTCAGTCCAGTAGATGTGGAAAAATGGCTGTTTGTGTAGACTAGAAGCATTTTCTATATTCCCAACCAACATACTTTCCTGCAGATCGATAAACGTTGCTTTTAACCTTACAGTCTTTGGTGGTCGGCCGTAGGACCTGCATAGAAAACATGGAAAGAAAAATGGGAAATGCAATGAATTGAGAGTATTTTGAATTCCCATTGCATGTCAGTGTGTCCTTTCATCTATCTGTCTGTCTGTCTGTTCCATCTGTTTGACTGTCTGTCTGTCCATCCATCTGTCTGTTGATTTGTCTGTCTGTCCATCTGTCTGTCCATATGTCTGTCCATCTGTTTGTCTGTCTGTCCATCTGTCTGTCCATGTCTGTCCATCTGTCTGTCCATGTCTGTCCATCTGTTTGTCTGTCTGTCTGTCCATCTGTCTGTGTGTCCATCTGTCTGTCCATCTGTCATTCTGTCTGTCCATTTGTCTGCCTGTCCATTTGTCTGTCTGTCCATCTGTCTGTCCATCTGTCTGTCTGTGTGTCCATCTGTCTGTCCATCTGTCTGTTTGTTGTGTGTCCATCTGTCTGTGTGTCCATCTGTCTGTGTGTTCATCTGTCTGTGTGTCCATCTGTCTGTGTGTCCATTTGTCTGTCTGTCCATCTGTCTGTCCATCTGTCTGTCTGTGTGTCCATCTGTCTGTCCATCTGTCTGTTTGTTGTGTGTCCATCTGTCTGTCCATCTGTCTGTGTGTTCATCTGTCTGTGTCCATTTGTCTGTCTGTCCATCTGTCTGTCTGTGTGTCCATCTGTCTGTCCATCTGTCTGTCTGTGTGTCCATCTGTCTGTCTGTCCATCTGTCTGTCTGTCCATCTGTCTGTCTGTCCATCTGTCTGTCTGTCCATCTGTCTGTCATTCTGTCTGTCTGGGTTTTGTCCAATCCATTTGTTCAATAAGTTTGAAAAAAACTGAATGAATAAATGAAAAATGGGAAGAAATGAAACCTTCTCCATTCTGTTGCTGTTTCTGGTAATCTTCTTTCCAGTTCTGGGTTTAGTTGTTTGTACACGTTGCCTTCACCAAAGCCTTGAAAACATAAGAACAAGGTAAACGACACATCACCTCATCATCATCATCAGTATTCTCTATAAAATTGGTCAACTTGTACAAAAATGTTGCCATTAATTGATTAAAATACTTGCCTGTTACAGTGTGACTACACCAACCAAGGCCACCCAAGCAAATTTTCATACAAATTATCCAATCACAATTGAGTATTTAAACAATAGAATCTGCACAAAATTTCAAATTTTCGCTTTAAAAGCATATATTTTACTTTCTATGTGTATGTATATGATCAAGAGTGAACAAGAAACAGTTTAAATTGTAGAATTCAACATCATTCTGTTATTCAGCGTCACAAATGTGTTTAGAAAATTTGGTTCAAAATTTGTTTGGGTGGCCTTGGTTGGTGTAGTCGCACTGTAAAAGTTTTAGTCTGGCTGTTTAAAAATCTACTGAGAACCCTGAGAATGGTTTGTACAATTGTACAGATCAATATTTAAACTCCTGGATGATTAAAGTTGTTGATATTTCTATTGTAAAGACAGTTATAATATAAAATATCTAACAAACATCACTTCCTATATAAGCTTAAGCTTAATACTCTATCAGTCTACATGTATGTACAAAAGTACACAAGTACACATGTCAAAAAAAACAATTTTGTTTGTCTCTAGATAGTTGTATGTCGTTGAAGCTTTGGCTTACAGTGATATTACTTCACAGCTTGAGCCAAATTAGCAAATAACGTCAGACAATAAAATAACGATAATAATTAAATATTTTTGGTGAGCTGTCAGAATGACACAATTAACTCTCATTACTTACAAGTTACGATAGGTTTCAAGTCCATTTTATGTCCGTCTTAGGTCTTTAACACTTCTACCTTTAGCCTTTATACATACTGATTCAAAAGAGAGCTCTTTGAGGGATGAAAATCCGTCAAAAATGGTTGAAAAAAGGTTTGTACTTTTAATTTCCTTTCGCCGCCATTTTGAATTTGCAATCTTAATATTGCAACCTGCGCAAATAGGTAACTACCGCATTGATGTTCGCGGACTCAGAATTCAAGATGGCGGACGGAGTGGTGCAAACAATGGTTTTAGAATTATCAGGCGATTATCTCATTGATATTGAACCGATCCCCTTTAAACCTGTAGCATTTGCATCCTAAGTGTTACATAACTTTATTTTGAATTGACATTTGAAGGCGTTTTTTGTTATTGTTTGTGGAAACATTCAGAACAACTCAAGACAAGTGAAGCGTGGAAGGAAGCGATCGTCATGTTGGGGTTTAATAGAAGAAGACGACTTGTCTATGCTCTTGCTGCAGGAGTCTTCCTATTTGGCTGTGTATTGATAATGCGAAGACTTACAGCATCTGAAAACGACGACGAAGAGCGGCTTCACAAGTTAAAAATTACCAAAGATGATACAGAATGGATGAGATGGCTCGATCCTGAGGCTTTTGTGGCGAACTTAAACCAGACATTCAATATGACTATAAACTTTAAACACACTAAAGAATATCAGTTGAGAATATTGAACAGAGACGATGCAGGCTTGAACAGTAATGTAGATAAGACAGTAAATGACGATAGAGGCCTTGATTTTAAGACATCGTTGGAAATTGGACCTCCACCCAACTATAATGTACACATATTTTATTATGCTTGGTATGGCAATCCAATCGTAGACGGTAAATACGTACATTGGAATCACAAATTCCTGCCACACTGGAAATCTGAGATAGCAAAAAAGTATCGTCAAGGTAAACATGAACCGCCCGATGACATTGGATCTAATTTTTACCCCGCCCTTGGGCCTTACAGTTCCCGTGATATCAAAGTCATTCACAATCACATGAAACAACTGTGTTTCGCAGGGGTGGGGGTACTTGCAGTGTCGTGGTATCCCTCTGAAAAGGCTGATGAACAAGGTGGACCCCCTGATTCATTAATACCTACCCTGATGGACATTGCTCTTATGTATGATTTGCGAGTGACCCTACACATTGAGCCTTACAAGGGTCGTAACGACAAGACACTGCAGGATGATGTACAGTATATAATCAAGACATATGGGAACCATAAGGGATTTTATAAACACAAGCACCGAGATGGAAGAGAGCTGCCACTGTTGTATATATACGACTCCTACCGCACTCCAGATAGTGACTGGGCCAATCTCCTTAAACCAGAAGGGTCACATAGTATAAGGAACACTAAATATGACTGTATATTCATTGCTTTGGTTGTGGAGTCAAAACACAAAGATGTCATTACGGTTGGAGGGTTTGATGGATTCTACACATATTTTGCTACCGATGGCTTCAGCTTTGGGTCTACTTGGAGAACTTGGTCCAAACTGGCCTCATTTGCTAAACAAACAAACACTCTGTTTATTCCCAGTGTAGGCCCAGGGTATATTGACACTAATGTTCGCCCGTGGAACTCACAAAATACCCGCCTTAGGCAGAATGGCCAGTACTATACAAAAAGCTGGAACAGTGCTTTGAGCATTAAACCAGACATTGTTTCAATAACTTCTTTCAATGAGTGGCATGAAGGGACACAGATTGAGAAGGCCATCTCTAAAAAGGTCCAGGGACAGGTTTATAAAGATTATGCACCTAATACACCTGACTTCTATTTGAAACTCACTCGTAAATTCATTGCAAAGTTCAACGAAACTCAAAACACTTCCCAAAAATAGTTTAATATAACAACCATTGTCGTTGATGTGAGACTAAAGGTGCGGACACACGGTGCATTGCGTCATTGAATTTGTTGACTAAGCAACATTTGCGCGCAATTGACTAGCGCGCGCTAATACACTAATTTGTTGCTTAATTTTCTACTTCTGAGCGCGCAACATGTTGCAGAAGTGGACACACGCTACAATACGTGTTGCATGCAATGGGGCAGGGGGTGTCTAGGGCATTTAGTCTTTCACTGACTTCACTGCTTAATTTGTTAGAGTTTCAGGTCCCAGGGGGAAGAGGAGGAGGGAGGGGAGGTAGGGGATAGGGGAGGGGAGGTGGAGAGGGGCAGGGATGGGCGGGCGAAAGGACTCGGGTTATTAATTTGTCATGGGTGCACAATCACAACTTTTATGTACACGTACTGTAGTAGCTATTTCTAAACGTTGTCTTGTGAATACTGAATTGTAGGTCAAGTCATTGTGATAATCTTTTTAGAAACATAAACCATGTTAAACCAACATATTGTCACGTTAGCACCAAAATATATCACCCCCCCCCCCCCCCCCCCCCCCCCCCCCAAAAAAAAAAAAAACAGCTAATTTTGTGGAATGCACAATGCTATATTCATAAGACAACATTGTTTTAATTAGTGCTACTGAGTGAGTCGAGAAGGCTATAAATGTATTAAAGTAAGTAAATGTCTTCAGGTATATGTAGAGTTATTACTCTTCAATGGCTGGATATTTTTTACGAGTGTGCCGTATTTTGACAGCGTTGTATAAAATAATTAAATTAAAGCCGTACTCAAAACTCCCGTGTCCAAATTGTATTATACACACCAGAAGTTTTTTCTCTTCAGTTTAGATAACGAAACAAACTGCTTCTGCAAAATAGTGTCCCGATTAGTACCGCTGTCACTATTTCCTCGATTAGTACCATTACAAGACTAGTTCCTCTTCACTAGTACACGTCGTGTATTAGTACCCGACTAGTACCCGACGTCCATTGTTTTCACACCAGAAGTTTTCCCGACTAGTACCCGACTAGTACCCGACTAGTTCCCGACTAGTACCCGACTAGTACCCGACTAGTTCCCGACTAGTACCCGACTAGTACCCGACTAGTACCCGACTAGTACCTAGTCCAGAACTGGACTCGCTTTTATTTATCGCTCTGTCTGAAGAAACGCGCACAGGAAAAGAAATATGGGTCAAGGACATAAAAGTGGGTGTCACTTTACACAACCTTCAAAGACTTCTTGCTATAATTTTCTTTGACGCGCGCCATTTTTACTATAAAATGTAATTGTGAAAAGTGGGACTTTTCTTTTTTATCTTTTTTTTTTCAGGCTTTTTCTCGGGACTACCCTACGTTTGTGTCCGAGCGAAGTTTTCACTTGAAAATAATTTATTTTTCACGTTCAGTCAACACGCAAATAATACCGCGATTTCAGCGAAGGTAACGACATTATTTAACCTGCCCTCGCGTCCCTCTCCCTCCCCTTTGAGCCTGAAACTCGGGTAAGACACGATTATGAACGAGTTCCACGGTACAGCATTTGCTACGTGTTCCAGCAACATATCCATGCAGCATGACTAGGGGCATAGCCAGAATATTATCGTATGAAGTCAGATGACAGCCTTGTAGCGAGTGTTGCTTTATTCAATAATATTTGGTGATTGGTTCGACATTGTTCATGAAGGAAGGTGTGCGTACTGCGTAGCTACGACCTTGATTAATAATAATAGTAATAAATACGTTCTTCTATAGCGCAGCCCCATAAGACCTCGACGCGCTGTACAAAAAACAAAGTAAATAAATATATAATCGTATACCGGCATCTTTTAATCCCAACTAGCGCGAATGACAAAGCGACGGCTCGTCAGTAGAGTGCAAACCATAACATCCGACGCGCTGTACTATTACTAAATGCTACTAAATAGTGTTATCTCTATTGTTTTCTATTGTTTCATCAGTGCTATTTAGTACTAATTAGTTAGTACTGTTTCACGGACATATGGTTTGCACTCTATAGCAGCGTGGTATAAGCAAGCTGTATGCGATGGTTGTAAGCAAAAGTTGTACCGTGTAAAATCGGTTCAAACTAATAGATATACCACGTGTACGACAGCGTTAGAAAAATAAGTATTTAATGTAATTGTACAGAATGTATTTAAGCAATCGATATAAAAATATCTATTTGAAAGGTCGGCTATACAACGATATACAAAGATATTGTGTGTATTTATATAAAGTCAGATTTCTTATTTCTAATAATCGATGAACGATATGGAACGCTGTATTCTTTCTTCTTCTGGTATAAGTAAGGCTGTTTGTGATCTTTGTCGAGAGTCGATTTTCTCCCATTGACTAAGGTTTGCACTAAAACAACCATGAGAACAATAACAAGTTACTAGACGGTGGTGGTTGTAATGATGATGATGACGTTGTTGATGACGTTGTTGATGGTGTTCATGATGATGAAGAAGTTGGTGATTGAAGTGGATGATGATGATGATTGATATGGTTGTTGATGATTGATGTTGATGATGATGATGATTGAAGTGGTTGATAATGATGATTGATATGGTTGTTGATGATGATGTTTGATGATGATGATGATGATGATTGAAGTGGTTGATAATGATGATTGATATGGTTATTGATGATGATGATGTTGATGATGATTGAAGTGGTTGATGATGATGATTGATGTGGTTGTTGATGATGATGATGATTGATGTCGATGATGATGATGATGATTGAAGTGATTGATATGGTTGTTGTTGATGATGATGATTGAAGTGATTGATGATGATGATGATTGATATGGTTGTTGTTGATGATGATGATTGAAGTGATGATGATGATGATGATGATGATTGATATGGTTGTTGTTGATGATGATGATGATTGATATGGTTGTTGTTAATGATGATGATTGAAGTGATTGATGATGATGATGATGTTGTTATTAATTGTTGCTATGATTGATTCATTGAAATTACAATAGCAAATACTGTTAACTGTGTTGCCCTCGTAAAATAAAGTTGTTAAATATCGCGCGAGTAGGACTGGAGCGAGTAAAAATATCGCTTCGTCTATTTCGCGCGCGCTTTTATATAAATGTCCTTCACGGGAGGAGTGTATTTTTCGCATCACAAAAGGGTTGGATAATAAATAACTTATTTAACATTTTAGTGTGTAGTATGGCTGGATATTTTTACTCGTCTTTGTATTTTGTCTCGTCCTACGGGCTCGACAAAATACTGCAGACTCGTAAAAATATCCAGCCATACTACACACTAAAATGTCAAATAAGCTGTATTTATTTATCCATATATGTGTTTGTATGTTTACTTGTTTGTTTATTTATTTATAGGTTTGTTTGCTTGTTTGTTTAATTAATTAACTATTTATTAACAAATACTTACTCGATGTTCTGTAGCAGTGTGTCCATTTCAGGAATAAAGTTTTTAAGAATAGAATAACATGGTTTGACGATTCCTTTCAGAAATCCAACCTACAGACAACAATATGCAGGATTATTTGAGCTTTTTTGGGGAGAGAATATTGCACTTGGTTTCAGAGATGTTATGCACGAGAGGTTACCTGGTTCTGTGGGAGTTCCTTGTTCTTACTGCGATCCATCATGGGTAATGGATCCACACCTCGCTGTTTCTCTTCGTCACCCTGATTAGAAATAGCGGGACAATCAATCGATGCTACACAACCCAAAATATTAGGTGACGATGGTGATGGTGTTAATGATGGTGATGGTGATGACGATGATGATGATGGTGGTGTTAATGATTGTGTTAATGATGGTGATGGTGATGACGATGATGATGATGGTGGTGTTAATGATTGTGTTAATGATGGTGATGGTGATGACGATGATGATGGTGGTGGTGTTAATGATTGTGTTAATGATGATGATGGTGATCACAATGATGATGATGGTGGTGTTAATGATGATGATGATGATGATGGTGATGGTGTTGATGATGGTGATAATAATGTAAATGATGATGATAGTAGTGGAAATAATGGTGATGACGATGATGATGGTGGTGGTGTTAATGATGGTGATGGTGATGACGATGATGATGATGGTGGTGTTAATGATTGTGTTAATGATGGTGATGGTGATCACAATGATGATGATGGTGGTGTTAATGATGGTGATGATGATGATGATGATGATGGTGATGGTGTTGATGATGGTGATAATAATGTAAATGATGATGATAGTAGTGGTAATAATGGTGATGATGATGATGATGATGGTGATGGTGTTGATGATGGCGATAATAATCTAATTGATGATGATAGTAGTGGTAATAATGGTGATGATGGTGATGGTGATATGGTGTTGATGATGGCGATAATAATCTAATTGATGATGATAGTAGTGGTAATGATGGTGATGATGATGCTGGTGATGGTGATGATGGTGATATATTTTTATACATACCTGAAGATAGAATTCCTCAAACACTTTTTTCACCGCCATCTTCTGGATGTGCCATGGTTTAGCCGAGGTACACAGATCACATGCTGTCATAACCAGACGACGAACGAGACTCCTACAAATAACAAAAGTATTCTAAATGATAGTGATGATGGATGATGGTGATGGTGACTGATGGCGATGATGGATGTTGGTGATGATGACTGATGGTGATGATGGATGATGGTGATGATGGATGATGGTGATGATGACTGATGGTGATGATGACTGATGGTGATGATGGATGATGGTGATGATGACTGATGGTGATGATGGATGATGGTGATGATGGATGATGGATGATGGTGGCGATGGTGATGATGGATGATGGTGATGATGACTGATGGTGATGATGGATGATGGTGATGATGGATGATGGATGATGGTGGCGATGGTGATGATGGATGATGGTGATGATGACTGATGGTGATGATGGATGATGGTGATGATGGATGATGGATGATGGTGGCGATGGTGATGATGGATGATGGTGATGATGACTGATGGTGATGATGGATGATGGTGATGATGGATGATGGTGATGATGACTGATGGTGATGATGGATGATGGTGATGATGACTGATGGTGATGATGGATGATGGTGATGATGGATGATGGTGATGATGACTGATGGTGATGATGGATGATGATGGATGATGGTGATGATGACTGATGGTGATGATGGATGATGGTGATGATGACTGATGGTGATGATGGATGATGGTGATGATGGATGATGGTGATGATGACTGATGGTGATGATGGATGATGGTGATGATGACTGATGGTGATGATGGATGATGGTGATGATGGATGATGGATGATGGTGGCGATGGTGATGATGATTGATGGATGATGGTGGTGATGGTGATGATGACTGATGGTGATGATGACTGATGGTGATGATTGATGATGGTTGGGGTGATGCTGGTAATGATAATGGTGATGATGGATGATGGATGATGGTGGCGATGGTGATGATGATTGATGGATGATGGTGGTGATGGTGATGATGACTGATGGTGATGATGACTGATGGTGATGATGACTGATGGTGATGATGGATGATGGTGATGATGACTGATGATGGTGATGCTAATGATGATGATGGTGATAATATACCAATAATACACCGACCTGTGTTCTTCATTCTTCCAACTAAATGAGTTGTCTTGATAGATTTTTTCCAGTTCGTTTCTATTCTTCATGAACGTTGCCAGGTCTGTCGCTAGGATGGCCTCCTGTATTCCTTCCAATACCTAATACAATTATATTGAATGATGATGGTGGTTATAGTAATGATGGCCTCCTGTATTCCTTCCAATACCTAATACAATTATATTGAATGATGATGGTGGTTATAGTAATGATGGCCTCCTGTATTCCTTCCAATACCTAATACAATTATATTGAATGATGATGGTGGTTATAGTAATGATGGCCTCCTGTATTCCTTCCAATACCTAATACAATTATATTGAATGATGATGGTGGTAATGATGATTGGTAATAATAAATTAATGATTATTGGTGGTGTTGATGATGATGATAACGAACTACGAACTAACAATAATTATGATGATGATGATAACGATGGTGGTGATAATGATAATAATTATGATGATGGCAATGACAGTGATGGGGGCAATCTACGACGTCGTAGATTGCCGTCACGGATGTTAACGTTCGTTTTGAACACTATTCGGTAGTGCGCGCGCCATCCGTGTTGACAAAAACGTCTTTTAAAAGCTCTCTAATAATCCAGCACTTACGCGTCGATAATCTTCTGAATTCAAATTGCCAAAGACGTTATGACCATCCCTCTAGAGAGAACCAAACACAACGCATTAAATGTGCCATCTTTGATGACTTTCTGAACAGTCATACGGTCTCACCTCTAGGATAAAGATTCCTTGATGAAAGTGATGCCATTCCATGGTAGACGTCGTGTACAAGTTAGCCAAGGGTGTGTTACAATGTATCATGAATGCGTTACTTTTACCTCGATGATCAACATCGTGACAGATACCAGCAATGTATAGGAACAGTTTCTACAAAGATTATTGATGACTCAACGGGTTACGATTGCGTGACACAAAAACCTGGTTTTCGCAGGTGACGCAAGCATAAGCGCAACCATAGGAACGTATGTCAGGCGCGTGAAAACGGGCACGATGCAACCACAAGATAGGGAAAAATTGATACTTGTGCTTACAAGGCTTGCGTCAGGTCTGTTTTCATAGTGAAATAGCACCTTCTGTACTTGCGCTTATGCTTGCGTCGCTAAATCTAAATCGCTAAATGTATGTAAATCATCATCATCATCATCATCATCACTACCATCATCATCATCTTCATACATCATCATCATCATACACCATCACCACCACCATCATCATCATCATCATTACCATCATCATCATCTTCATCATCATCATCATCACTACCATCATACACCATCACCACCATCATCATCATCACCACCATCATCATCATCATCATCACTACCATCATCATCATCTTCATCATCATACATCATCATCATCCATGCTCTTTCCCGTAGTTTCATTTGAGTGTTTAGAATTCCAGGGAGTAAAGCACGAACACATCCAATGTTTGTGGTTTGCTTACAGTTTGTACCGTGACCACACTTCATTGAACTATGGTAAGGTTCTAATCAACGTCGTTACCTCGAGCGGTGAGAATGATTCGTCTTTACGCAATAAGATGTAGATACTGTGTGCTACAGAGAACGCATGCGCCCAGTTATGGTAGGCAATTTGTCGATAACTCTTGCGAACCATCAAAGTAAATCGTACTATTGTGTCAAAGTCGACTCTATAAACACACAACAAACAAACCTGGTTTACACTCAAGATACAAGCACAATGTTGATTCAAACAGAGAGGGGAAGAGAGGGGAAGAGAGGGGAAGAGAGGGGAAGAGAGGGGAAGAGAGGGGAAGAGAGGGGAAGAGACGGGAAGAGAGGGGAAGAGAGGGGGAAGAGAGGGGAAGAGAGG
>JAUJYZ010000269.1:0-135000 GCA_033675265.1 Actinostola sp. cb2023 | reverse complement strand
GCAGCGCTAAACCACAGTAGCCAGCAAACATCTCATACCTTACTATAGTGCAGCGCTAAACCACAGTAGCCAGCAAACATCTCATACCTTACTATAGTGCAGCGCTAAACCACAGTAGCCAGCAAACATCTCATACCTTACTATAGTGCAGCGCTAAACCACAGTAGCCAGCAAACATCTCATACCTTACTATAGTGCAGCGCTAAACCACAGTAGCCAGCAAACATCTCATACCTTACTATAGTGCAGCGCTAAACCACAGTAGCCAGCAAACATCTCATACCTTACTATAGTGCAGCGCTAAACCACAGTAGCCAGCAAACATCTCAAATGCCTCAGCATCTATGAAAAGGAATTAGAACTGACTTTGAGTCTGTTTTGTATAGTTGGGAGGCAGTGCCTAACCCTGCATGGTGTTTGAAAGCAAAGTGTCAGGTCATCAAGTATCGAACAGGGAACCTCTCTGTACACTACCTACAGGGTTGATAGCATTGACATTACCATGGTAACTACTATGACGTAATGGAAGACTGTACACTACCTTGACAGGGTTGAGAGCATTGACATTACCATGGTAACTACTATGACGTAATGGAAGACTGTACACTACCTTGACAGGGTTGAGAGCATTGACATTACCATGGTAACTACTATGACGTAATGGAAGATTGTACACTACCTTGACAGGGTTGATAGCATTGACGTTACCATGGTAACTACTATGACGTAATGGAAGACTGTACACTACTACCTTGACAGGGTTGATAGCATTGACGTTACCATGGTAACTACTATGACGTAATGGAAGACTGTACACTACCTTGGCAGGGTTGATAGCATTGACGTTACCATGGTAACTACTATGACGTAATGGAAGACTGTACACTACCTTGACAGGGTTGATAGCATTGACGTTACCATGGTAACTACTATGACGTAATGGAAGACTGTACACTACCTTGACAGGGTTGATAGCATTGACATTACCATGGTAACTACTATGACGTAATGGAAGACTGTACACTACCTTGACAGGGTTGATAGCATTGACGTTACCATGGTAACTACTATGACGTAATGGAAGACTGTACACTACCTTGACAGGGTTGATAGCATTGACATTACCATGGTAACACTACCTTGACAAGGTTGATGGCATTGACATTACCATGGTAACTACTATGACGTATACGGAACAGCCGTTTCACTAAATTCTCTCACCTTCTGATGAAAAGAATCCACGATAACTATTGACCATCTGAACAACACCAATGATGCTACAGTAGATAGACAATCACACAAGTGTTATTTCTTTAGTTATTCACTCTCTTTATATGCATTTCTCTCCCATCTCCTGCCAAACACACTGTAATTCCATTCCATTCCATCCTCAATTACTCTTCAGTCTCTCCTTCCCATCTGGGCCCAGTTGTTCGAAAGCAGGTTAACGCTAACCAGGGTTCAATTGGCTAACCTAGGGTTAATTCTTACGATTTTACCCTAGGTTAGCCATATTTAACCCTGGGTTAGCATTAACCCGCTTTCGAACATTACCGGGCCCAGTTTTTCTCTCTCCTTTTCTGCCTTCCCTTCTTTGCTCTCATAGTAATGCCATACTGCCCCCCCCCCCCCCCCCCCCCCCCCACCCCCCCCCCCCCCCCCCCCCCCCCCACACACACACACAGTAATGTAATCCCCTCCCCTCCCTGGTAATGGTCTATTACCTTCCCTTACACCGTACTGGAACACATAGTATATTTCGTGTAGTGTATCCTGTAGTCATATCCACTTCTCTGTTAAACCGTGGATCACGGTAAGCATCGCGTATGTTTTGGATGATGCCCTTGGATGCAACGTAACCCGCAATGCCTTTCGTGACCGCAAACCTGAAATGATGAGAACATTCTAAGGTAGTCTCTAAACAGTCCCATCAAACCGAGTTAAATATAGTTAATCATCATCAAGGTGAGACTGTGCAAACAAGGCACAACAAAGAGCAGCTGCAACAACAACAACAACAACAACGTACAGCATTAAGCCGCGGCTACACGAGTGATTTTTTGCTTGCACAGGCGATGCGTTTTTTTGAGATCACCACGCGCGGTGAAAATCGCCCGTGTAGCCACCCTTGCACAGGCGACGCGATAGCTGAAAAAATCGCAACAAAAAAAAGTCGCGAGAAATTAAATGAGTTTTTCGCTCGTGTAGCCACTCTGCAACTTTTTCCTTGCACTCGCGACGCAACTAAAGCTTATCTAGCGCTAGCCAATAAAGTGCAAGAACGAAATCGATGCTTTGGTTTTTCAATATGGCTGCCTTTATCGCCAGCATTTGTCACCAGCATTTATCGCTCGTGTAGCCACCACCGCACGTTGGTGATTTCAAAAAATCGCATCGCCTGTGCAAGCAAAAAATCGCTCGTGTAGCCGCGGCATTAAACTGAAACTAGCAGAAATTTAAAAATTTAAAATTTACGAAAATGCATCAAAATGCTTCCAATCAACATCGATACCTTTCTACCAACCACAGTGCACAACAATGAAATTCAACCAATCACAATTCATGGTTACAGCATTTACGTCACCTTATTTCTCTTCCATTCCTGAACTTGTACCCAGTCCCATCCTCATCACCCTCGTCAAACAGGTTGGCGAAGAGTTCGTTAGTCTTGGTGTCCAACATGAACAGTGCACAGCGGTCTGCATTCACAAGTCTTTTGGCAAATGCCTGAGAAAAAGAGGTTATTTGTGTCACTACAGAGGACGAATAAATAATTATACATTTATATGCGACCATTTATTCAATGGTTTTTAGGTGCGTTCATTCATTAATTAATGATTTCATTCATTTGCCCATTCATTCATTCATCTACCCATTCATTCATTCATCTACCCATTCATTCATTCATCTACACATTCATTCATTCATCTACCCATTCATTCTTTCCCACTTACCATAATCTTTTCGATAACAACATCCATGGTACAGATTTCATCAAAAATCGATCTGTGATAGAGTTGCAAATGAACTAATTCAGTATTGTCATCATCAACATCATCATCATCAGTGATCATCATCATCATCATTACCATTATCATCATCAGTCATCACAATAATCAGTCTTCATTATCATCATCACCATCAACACCATCAGTCAAGACCATCAACACCATCAGTCAAGACCATCAACACCATCAGTCAAGACCATCAACACCATCAGTCAAGACCATCAACACCATCAGTCAAGACCATCAACACCATCAGTCAAGACCATCAACACCATCAGTCAGGCAAGACCATCAACACCATCAGTCAAGACCATCAACACCATCAGTCAAGACCATCAACACCATCAGTCAAGACCATCAACACCATCAGTCAAGACCATCAACACCATCAGTCAAGACCATCAGTCAAGACCATCAACACCATCAGTCAAGACCATCAACACCATCAGGCAAGACCATCAACACCATCAGGCAAGACCACCATCATCCATCAGGCAAAACCATCAACACCATCAGGCAAGACCATCAACACCATCAGGCAAGACCATCAACACCATCAGTCAAGACCATCAACACCATCAGTCAAGACCATCAACACCATCAGTCAAGACCATCAACACCATCAGGCAAAACCATCAACACCATCAGGCAAGACCATCAACACCATCAGGCAAGATCATCAACACCATCAGGCAAGACCATCAACACCATCAGGCAAGACCATCAACACCATCAGGCAAGACCACCATCATCCATCAGTCAAAACCATCAACACCATCAGGCAAGACCACCATCATCCATCAGCATTACCAACATTACCAAACACAATCATCGTCACCAAGGGATATCATCAATTTCAGAATAATGTCATCCTATGTCCCTACCTTACAACGTTCAGTAAAAAGCTGTTTAGATCTTTTTGTTTTTGAATTTGCTTTGAAATCTAGAATGATAGAAAATACTCAATCACTACAAAATGCCACTAAGTGCTGTTGCAGTGTTTTGTTTTCCTTGTGTTATTGTGTATCTTATGATATCGAATGTGTAGTTTACCTCTGCGTGATGGATGGCTATACTGCCCCATACCAAGTAGCTGTTCAGAATCTAACAGAAAATATAAGCAACAACGAATAAATTCTAGAGGAATAGTTTGATGAGTTTTTTTACCCTGTGATTCAGTAGAAATGATGGTTACCTCTTCGTCTTCTTTTTGAAATGGAGTGCTTCCTAGAGATTTAACAAGCTCCACAATCCCTACAACAATGCATAGATATTATATTGGGTTTGAAATAATATGTGTGGGCTACCTGTGGTCTAGCGCGAATAGGAGTATTGGGCTACCTGTGGTCTAGTGCGTATAGAGGTATTGGGCTACCTGTGATCTAGTGCGTATAGAGGTATTGGGCTACCTGTGATCTAGTGCAGGTATTGGGCTACCTGTGGTTTAGTGCTTATAGAGGTATTGGGCTACCTGTGGTCTAGTGCGTATAGAGGTATACCTGTGAGCGTATAGAGGTATTGGGCTACCTGTGGTCTAGTGCATATATAGGTATTGGGCTACCTGTGGTCTAGTGCGTATAGAGGTATTGGGCTACCTGTGGTCTAGTGCGTATAGAGGTATTGGGCTACCTGTGGTCTAGTGCGTATAGAGGTATTGGGCTACCTGTGGTCTAGCGCGAATAGGAGTATTGGGCTACCTGTGGTCTAGTGCGTATAGAGGTATTGGGCTACCTGTGGTCTAGTGCGTATAGAGGTATTGGGCTACCTGTGGTCTAGTGCGTATATAGGTATTGGGCTACCTGTGGTCTAGCGTGCATATATAGGTATTGGGCTACCTGTGGTGTAGTGCGTATAGAGGTATCGGGCTACCTGTGGTGTAGTGCACATAGAGGTATTGGGCTACCTGTGGTCTAGCGTGTATATAGGTGTTGGGCTACCTGTGGTGTAGTGCACATAGAGGTATTGGGCTACCTGTGGTCTAGTGCGTATAGAGGTATTTGGCTACCTGTGGTCTAGTGTGCATATAGGTATTGGGCTACCTGTGGTCTAGCGTGCGTGTAGGGGTCATGGGCTACCTGTGGTCTAGCGTGCGTATAGAGGTATTGGGCTACCTGTGGTGTAGTGCGTATATAGGTATTGGGCTACCTGTGGTCTAGCGTGCGTATAGAGGTATTGGGCTACCTGTGTTCCAGCTTACCTACTAAAATGCCATCTGATTGAATAATCGGCTGACAGAGAACGGATTGGGCCGTGCTATCTGTTCAAAGTATAACAACATAACTCATGATAATATCTACACTAATAAGCTATGGCAATGAGTTTCTGGTACTAGTGGGTTACCTGTGGTGAGGATTTGTGACAGAGAGGGACTAAGTCGAGGGGAAGTTACTTGACCCCTCTCGTCAAACACCTTGACCACAGGTAGTCCACTCGTAGAAGAAAACCCTCAGATAACAAAACCAGCATACCTTCAAACCCGATCCCTTTGGGAAACCTTTCATCCTAGTGAAGGAAAGACAAACGCTACCATCAGTATGTCACCATATAGAGTCGTTTTCGTATGAGTGGGAAGTAGTTACGATACGGTTCGTGCCGTGACCGTATCGCGTCATCATCATGCCGTATCCAAGCATTGATTGGCTGAGCGATGATTTTGCGCGCTGTGATTGGTTGAATACAATTGAATACAATGTCTTCGATTCCGTACCGTGACCGTAACTCCGTGCCGTAGGTTTCCCAACGAAAACGACTCTATATTCCAACACGATTGTTCGCCCACATGACTACTACAATCCACTGATGGCGGATGTACATTTTACCCAGTAATCCTTTGCGAACCTAATTCAGTACCACTTTGATCTACAAACAGTTTGACACGTTCACATACATAAAGCAGGCAGTAGCTTCAAGAAGAATGGGGGTTCTTGCGCGGTAAAATATGCAGACCCGTTATTTTTTCTCAACAGTGGATTATCCTGCGAAGGCCTAGTCCATTGGATACGTTTCCAGCTAATTGTAAAATTCAGTTTTCGAAAATCCGTTGCCGCGCGCGTCCACGTTAAAACTGGTCGCTTCCCGTTTTCGAAAAAGTTGCGTTTCAGTCGGTAAAAAGAATATCATTCACGTGTAGAAAAAGATAAGTTTTTAATACAAGTAACAGGTTTGACAGGTAATGTAACCTATTTTACCTACCTCTTGTCTTAAATAACGATCCGTCAATAGTTTCTTACCCCTAAAATATCCTTAACAAAGACGTTCTCTCCACTTTCCGCCACGTACGCAGATACAGTGGCGCCTTTACCGATTGCTTGACGACACAAAGTACGACACCTGGAAAGTTTAGATAGCTATCGTATTCAAATCAAATGAATGGAAGGATGGATGGATGGATGGATGGATGGATGGATGAATGGATGAATATATGAACGAATGGATGAATGGATGGATGGATGAATGAATGAACGAATGAATGAATGGATGGATGAATGAATGGATGGATGAATGAATGGATGGATGATGAATGAATGAACGAATGAATGAATGGATGAATGAATGGATGGATGGATGAATGGATGAATATATGAATGAATGGATGGATGAATATATGAATGAATGGATGAATGAATGGATGGATGGATGAATGGATGAATATAATAATAATAATAATAAATATTTATAAAGCGCTCATAGCGAAAGTTCTGAGCGCTGAATACAAAGATATATAAAAAAATATATATAAAAATAAAATAAAAATATATATGAATGAATGGATGGATGAATATATGAATGAATGGATGGATGAATGGATGAATGGATGAATATATGAATGAATGGATGAATGAATGGATGAATGAATGGATGAGTGGATGGATGAATGAATGAATGGATGGATGGATGAATGAACGAATGGATGAATGGATGGATGGATGAATGAACGAATGAATGAATGGATGGATGAATGAATGAATGAATGAATGAATGAATGAATGGATGAATGAATGGATGAATGAATGAACGAATGAATGAATGGATGAATGAATGAATGGATGGATGGATGGATGAATGGATGAATATATGAATGAATGGATGGGTAGAGCACCTGTCATGAAATCGGGGTGTCGTGGGTTCGAATCCTCGCTCGAGGCGTCTGATTTTTTCCGAACATTTGTTCTGTATATTCTCCATTAGTTTCCATTAATAATAATAATAATAATAATAATAATAATAATAATAATAATAATAATAATAATAATAATAATAATAATAATAATAATAATAATAATAATAATAATAATAATAATAATAATCTTTATTTTGAGTGGGTTTTCAAATACAGCAATACAACAATACCGGTTTCCAATTTGGCCCACTAGATACAATAACAATAACTGGATGGATGGATGAATGGATGAATGGATGGATGGATGGATGGATGCATGAATGAATGGATGGATGAATGAATGAATGGATGGATGATGGATGGATGGATGATGGATGAATGGATGAATGGATGAATGGATGAATGGATGGATGGATGGATGAATGAATGGATGAATGGATGAATGGATGAATGGATGAATGGATGAATGGATGAATGGATGAATGGATGAATGGATGAATGAATGAATGAATGGATGAATGGATGAATGGATGGATGGATGAATGGATGATGGATGATTGGATGAATGGATGAATGGATGATGGATGAATGGATGGATGGATGGATGGTTGGATGGATGGATGGATGGATGGATGGATGAATGGATGAATGGATGATTGGATGAATGGATGAATGGATGAATGGATGAATGGATGGATGAATGGATGGATGGGATGAATGGATGGATGAATGAATGAATGGATGGATGAATGGATGATGGATGGATGGATGGATGAATGGATGAATGGATGAATGGATGAATGGATGGATGGATGGATGGATGGATGGATGGATGAATGGATGAATGGATGAATGGATGGATGGATGGATGGATGGATGATGATGGATGAATGGATGATGGATGGATGGATGGATGGATGGATGGATGGATGGATGGATGGATGGATGGATGGATGGATGGATGGATGGATGGATGGATGGATGGATGGATGGATGGATGGATGAATGGATGAATGGATGAACGAATGAATGTGAATACTTTAACAGTGAAGACGTGACATACCTTG
Organism: Actinostola sp. cb2023; assembly: GCA_033675265.1. Classification (NCBI taxonomy): domain Eukaryota; kingdom Metazoa; phylum Cnidaria; class Anthozoa; order Actiniaria; family Actinostolidae; genus Actinostola; species Actinostola sp. cb2023. The sequence goes on along the minus strand of JAUJYZ010000269.1, from coordinate 126,805 downwards.
GTTTTGATTCTGAATACAGAAAGATATCCTAAAAGTTGAGGAAAAGACAAACGATATTAGTGTTAGGTTCGATGATTGATTAAACCACCGATATAAGTGGTAGGTTCGATGATTGGTTAGTATACATATTTGGTATATGGATGGATGGAAAGATGAATGAATAAATAAATGAACAAATGAATGGATGGATGAATGCCTGAATGAATTAACGAACGAACAAACAAATGAATAATAATAAATGAATGCATGAATGAATGAAAGAATGAATGAAAAAATGAATGGATGAATGAATGAATGAACAAACGAATGAATGAATTGACTGACTGAATGGATGGATGGATGTAATAAATGAATGACTAACTCACTGTTCCATTCTTGTCAACAAGATATAGAGAATGTCGATCAGAGTGCGTCGCTGAAAAAGAAAAAAACAATAATTATTATGTAGCAGATTACACGTTAAATTCTCGATCCCCCGGCAAAATCTTCTTTCCTTTTGCCATTCCAGTGAGTAACTACAGGGGTTTCCTTGGTTACCAACCCAAACAACTTCTGTAAAGTTCCGAAAGTAGCGACCCCTCGAAAGTAACGACCCCTCGAAAGTAGTGATTCCCCGAAAGTAGCGACCCCCCGAAAGTAGCGACCCCCCGAAAGTAGTGATTCCCCGAAAGTAGCGATCCCCCGAAAGTAGTGATTCCCCGAAAGTAGCGACCCCCCGAAAGTAACGACCCCTCGAAAGTAGTGATTCTCCGAATGTAGCGACCCCCCGAAAGTAGCGACTCCCCGAAAGTAGCGACTCCCCGAAAGTAGCGAACCCCCGAAAGTAGCGATTCCCCGAAAGTAGCGACCCCCCGAAAGTAGCGACCCCCGAAAGTAGTAGCGACCCCCCGAAAGTAGCGACCCCCCGAAAGTAGCGACCCCCGAAAGTAGCGAACCCCTAAAGTAGCGACCCCCCGAAAGTAGCGACCCCCAAAGGTTGCTAATTCCGAATGTCAGTTGTAAACGGTTTTTTTCGGAGAAAAGAAATTAAACCGTTAGTAATTTGACCCCCAGATTGTGAAATATTTCCAAGTGTCTATGTACTCAACACATTTTGCTTTTATTAAACTCTCATCTTTCTTTCCGCTATATCTACGTGACATCAGCGAAAAGGACAATTAAAAACACCAAGAGACCATGCATATATATGGTCTCTTGAAAACACTCATTTCACCTGGTAAAAGCAATTAAAAAGTAATTAAACCACTTTAGCAGGTTTAATAGATTTTCGCATTTTGTTGTGTCTTATGATTATTTGAATTATTTCTCATAGCCTACTATGTGGGGGAAGGGTGGGAAGGAGAAACGAACCCACCACATTTAAAGTAAGATATTGGATAATAAGCCAGTTCGGAGTTTAAGAATAAGGTTCAGTGCGCATGCGATTTTATCCCGATTATATCACCTTTTTTTTGTTAACGTTTGTGTTATTTTTAAATAACAAAAGAAGGGTGATATAATCGGGATAAAATCGCATGCGCACTGAACCTTATTCTTAAACTCCGAACTGGCTTATAATATTAAGAACGCTTTGGATTCTTAAATAGTTAAGAACTTTAATATATAATTATCTATACGTAAGTCGATTCGATGTCTCAGCTTCTCAGAATGTCTCGGGAGAATCGTCCCATTTTTTAATTTTTTATTTAATTTTTCTTTTCCATTGACCGGGGGGTGCCGTGTTAACACGACCTAAGAGTGATTCATCGGTTGTGGGTTCGAGCCCCGTCGTGGTCGAGTCAGTAAATCTTTCTTTTTTTCTTTATATATATTTTTCTTTGTTATTTTTCCTCCCTTTTTTAGACCAGAGGTATTTTTTAAGGTGGCTCAAAGTAGTTTTTTTAACTGATCACACTTACACTTTTCATTCGGCGAATTGATAGACTTATCCTAGACCGATCAGAACGACTTTTGCACCAGTTATCGGGCAAAGATGGAAATTTAGAATTATGTCAATTTCAGCTCGATCGAGGTTTTCTTGGCAACGATAAACAAAGATCGTTGAAATCAGTTTTTCTAAAATATCTCAAGATTTCGATGAGTTCTAGACAAGCGACTATATGCGTGATAAACTACATACTAAGGCAAAGTAGCTGAGACAGAATTCAAAATGTTTGATCAGAGCGATTTTGAATAATTTGCATAAACATTCTTTATGCGAATTATTCAAAATCGCTCTGATCAAAATGTTGCCAAGGAAACCTCGATCGAGCTGAAATTGACATAATTCTAAATTTCCATCTTTGCCCGATAACTGGTGCAAAAGTCGTTTTGATCGGTCTACGATAAGTCTATCAATTCGCCGAATGAAAAGTACAAGTGTGGTCAGTAAAAAAGTACTTCGAGCCACCTTAAAGGACAAGTTTCATGGGTGTTGTCAAAAAGCTGGAAATTATATCAAATGATAGTAATTGGTCTCACTAATAAACAGTTAAAATAATAACTTGAATACTCTTTTGGAAATAATCGAAAAAGCATCGTAAAAACGGAAATCGAGAAAACCAGCAAGAAGCGGAAGTGACGTCATGGGGGTCAATCCAACGCACTGAACGCAGCCGGCTTGAAGTTAAATGTACATGGTTTTGGACATTTACACACAATTTACACGAAAGTTACACGAAATTTAAACATAGTTTACACTGGAAAAGAGCGTGCGTTGGTGGTGAGGTGGTACACAGGGAGCCCAATAGTCAACTTTTTATCGAGACAAGAAATCGTTTCATACCTCATTTTTACCCCGTTTAGACTTAGGATAATAATAATAACTCTTTTTGGATAATAGCTAAAGTAAGAAACTCGTTTCCAATCTAGCCCTAGCCCAAATAATAAGAACAGTCGATAATGGCGGCAACTTGATGGGTGACACACAGGGAGCCCAAAACTAGCGTTGGTTTTGCATATTCGTAAAAACTTGAACTGTCCTTTTTATTTCAAAGTATGACATGAGACTGGCCTCGTATAGGGAGGAGGTGGAAGGGATATTCTGAACGAAAAAACGTTTCTTCTTTCACCTCCTCTCCCAGAAAAAAATCACAGCTCGCCGCCAAGTTCGTGCGCAGGACATACCTGCTGCTATGCTCTTGACGAGTTCGTTCATTACACGTGCTTTCTGAGGCTGTTGGTTGATGTCCTTAGTGAGTTGTTGCAGCATCTTGCGTTTGTCAGAATGAACACAGAACTTCCATCTTGATAGCGACACATTTACATCTAGTAAAATCAAACATAGTTAGCTTAGTTAGTTAGTTTCCTTTTTATTGCTACTATGTATTTCATATTATATACACCTATTCCAAATATCGTTGTCCGGGCCGAAAGCAACAAGCAACAAGCTGACGGCCGCAAAGGACTTTGGGAATCTCCTAATTAATTTATTTATCCGTGGTACTTGAGAAGTTATCCCTACGAGCGTTGAATATAGCAATCATTTGGAACTATTCGGACATTTGAAAATGCATGTTGTCAAATTGTCTACGGATGAATAAATGAATAAGGAGAAAGTCCCAATGCCCTTTGCGGTCGTCAGCTTCTTGCTTGTTGTTTCGGCGGGGACAACGATATTTGGAATAGGTGTATACGGCTCTCTGGAAGAACACCAATTGTGAAGAGATCCCGTAATTTTAAATAAAGATTATCATCATCATCATCATCACGCACAGGGTCTGCCTTGAGTAGATTACAGTAGATTACAGTGATCAGTGCGCGCACTTCATACATGTATAGAGGATATTACATGGCCGCGTGGAGATGCGGAGCGAACGCAGTGAACGAGTACGATATTTCTCAACATGAGAAGATAAATTCCGTATCTCCGCGCGGCCATGTAATTTACTTTTTACCATATAACAAAACACAGAAAACACAGATTTTCTTTTTTTCGAAAATCTATATATTCACATGTGAAGATATCAATGATATCACCACTGACCACTGGTAGCGGTGTTGATATGGATTTTACGATTTTACCATCATGTTAAATAAGTTATTTATTATCCAACCCTTTCAGTTTGTGATGCGAAAAGTACACTCATCCCGTGAAGGATATTTATATAAAAGTGCGCGCGCGAAATAGACGAGTAAAAATATCGCTGGATATTTTTACTCGCTCCAGTCCTACTCGCGCGATATTTTTACTCGTCTATGTATAGTTGGATAATAAATAGAGGATATTTATAGTCATGTGTTCTTACTATCAGATGAAGATCCATCACAGCGACTTTGGTGAGCCTTTCTGATCAGCCATCTCTCGATTTGCTCACAACTTGCTATCTCCAGCACTAACTCGTCAAGTACATTGGGGTTTGCAGTTAAATAGTCTTTAACTTGTTGTTCTGATAGGCCTACAGATAACCCAGATATCATCTATTAGGAAACATGTGATGGATACTCAATGTGGCGCGTTATATCGGCCGTGCTGCGCTGTGCTGCGCTGTGCCGTGCCGTGTTGCGGTGTGCTGTGCTGTGCTGTGCTGTGCTGTGCTGTACTGTGCTGTGCTGTACTGTGCTGTGCCGTGCCGTGTTGCGGTGTGCCGTGCTGTGCTGTGCTGTGCTGTGCTGTGCTGTGCTGTGCTGTGCTGTGCTGTGCTGTGCTGTGCTGTGCTGTGCTGTGCTGTGCTGTGCTGTGCTGTGCTGTGCTGTGCTGTGCTGTGCTGTGCTGTGCTGTGCTGTGCTGTGCTGTGCTGTGCTGTGCTGTGCTGTGCTGTGCTGTGCTGTGCTGTGCTGTGCTGTGCTCCTAATTTTTCAATTTGACTTTTTTTCTCTCTTTGTACCTTCATGTCACTCTTCAATTCTCATTTTCTTTTTCTTTCTTTTTTTAATCTCAATTTGCTTCTCAGTATTTAATAAACACTGTTACAGGACGTCTAGTTCCTTCAATTTATTTCATTTTTCGCATGCAAAGAAACCTACTTGACAAACACAAATATCCTTGTGAATAGAGCTAGAGCGACAGACATGCCGACAAAAATATCAATTAACAGCCACTTGAGTAGAGCAGTGACTAACGCAAAGCAAATGAAAGTTGACGAAATTAAACGTTGAATTTATGACGTGAAAGAAAGATCGAAATAACTGTCAAAAATGCACCATTTTGAGATCATCTGCCGGGAAACAAAATTAGCAACAGAAATTGTTCGTCTCTTTCACTCCCATCTTGATCATTTTATATTACTAAAATTGCGGTCAAGTCAAAGAAACACTTTAATAAAAAGTGCTGATTACTCAGTCCGAAATTCGCCGAGAAAGTACACAGACAAAGACCGAAAATATAAACGCTTGAATGGAGGTTCCCGTGAAAATCGGCCTATTAATGAAAAAAAGGTTCCCATGATATCCGGACAATAATATGTCTTTTGTGGTTAAGTGAATCTAAATTAAAAAGTTAGAATGAAACAATTTTTTTACCAATATACGCGGTAAGTGGTCCTATAGAGAGCACAGTGACTTGAATAATTTGTTCATTGTGTTTATATCTTAGAGGGGGGCAATTTAAAACCTCTAAATGTTGTCGATAAATTGGTGAAAATGAGCGAAATAACCGTAATATTCAAATGATTATAATCCCTGAGATTTCTAATTAGGCAAAGCCAAATATATAAATATGTAAAAAGACGGCGTCTGTCGGCTTTTTTTTTATATTCCTCTAATTTTCTTGTTTATCATTTTCCACTATTTTCTAGAAAGAAATTTATTTATTTACTAGAAAAATAAATAATTTCGCAGCAAATATTTTCAACATCTTCGAAAGGACAAATAACATTTTTCGGATGGCAGAATAAGGAACAATAATAGAAGCCAAAAATAGTGAAAAATGGACCTTTTTCTATAATTACAGTGAAGTTAAACTGAATATAAACACTGTACTGAACTTTAATCGTTTTTGGCAATTGATATTGACGAACGTCTTGAAACACGTTCATAATTTATGTATTGCATTTCACTTACATTGAATTTTTAGTTCAGTTGATTTTATTCAGTATATTTTTATTTTGTACAGTTATCAACCCAGTTAGAGCATTTGCGGCAGTTTCCTGACAGGGAAAAGGTCAATTTATCAATCGATGGCTTATTTTATACTGTAGTTTTCCCTTGTGATGATTTCTGATAATGACACTTTCACAGATCATGTTTCGGACGCTCTTCAGTTACCTTGTCCACAGCAAATATTTTTGACGAAAAATCCTGAAGAAAAAGCCTTGAATCTTTAGCAAAATCAGAGCCAAACTCCTTATAATATTACAACATATATCAACAAAGCTGGCTTTATTTGCTTCGAGGTAGAAACTATTTACTCATTTGAGCAATATAGAGAATGCATTAACCAACTCGGGGCATAAACTTGTGAATTTTTAATCGAATTTTAGCTTCTCCCGGAGCTTCTTCATGTGTATTTTATTATAGTGAAAACGTTTGGTTTTAAAACGCTTTGCCTCGTTGAATTGAGCTGTTTAAACCATTAGAGAGATAAACAACATCTAACTGTATTCAACCCGGGATTCTGACTTTGCATATCAATAGATTTCAAGCAGAAATCCTCTCATTCAAACGTTAGATCATGCTGACGAGATTACTCCAAATGCACCAAGACTAAGCACTTTACTAACTTTAATGCTTTTTACATCTCCTCAGTGAAGGAAAAGGAGAACACGCCATCCATTTTTGCACAAATAATATTTTGATGTGTCGAGTGTCAGGATGCTCTTACCTCGCGAAGATCGACTTTTATTCAACAGACCGTCATCCACATTTGTGCTATTTTCTTTGAGAATTGGCTTGATCTGAACTTGATTTGGCAATGGAGGAAGCCTTCGGACACTAACTTGCCTTGTTGGAGATGACATTTTTCCTTATGATTAAAGCACTTACAGACAAAACTAAAACTGGACAGGATTCCGCTAAACTCACTGCCATTGTTGTTTCCTTGGTGAGTGTTTCGTAGCAGGTACGAACTTCGGAGCACGCGCTGACACTTCGGTGGGTCGTCGGTAGCCAATCATATTTCGTTATAGCTTTCGTAAAAAAATCGGTGCGTAATCGGCAATACTTCCAAAGCACGCAGAAGCAACGAAATAATTTTATCTGTTTTGATAACTAATATTTCGTCTCGTAAACTGCTGTATATCACAGCAAGTCCGTGCCATGTTTCACACATGAAATCTGTGGACATATTATCAATTCAATAAAACTTTTACAACTGTAATTTACAGGTTTGATAATAAATAATGGAGAATTATATAAAGATAGATAACTAGATACAAGTGTAGCTATTGTTTTAGCTGCCAAGAAAAATATCGCACGCAACAATAATGAGGGTTTCAGGGATCATGTAATTTCAAAAATCATAGGACAAAAAAATGATTATCATAGCTGGAAAGAGCTCGTTGAAATTAGTAAAAATGTGAAAAAGATCGCTTCACAAATTGCGAAGATATGAATTTTCAAAAATCGAAATTTTATATGAAAACCTTTGAGGCAAGAGTTGCCTACCAGCGTAAATTTCCAAAGGTTTTCATATGTCGATTTTTGAAAATCTTTGGAAATTTCATTTTTACTAATTTCAACGAGCTCTTTCCAGCTATGATAGTCATTTTTTTGTCCTATGTCTCCTATAAGTTTTGAAATTACCGTAAATGCTCGATTTAGCTACCCGGGCGCTTATTAAATTTTTAGACCTCTAGGGGGAGGTGCTTATTCGAGGGGGGCGCTTATTGGAAGCAGGGCGCTTATTTCTTTTCTCAGATGATGAACTCAATGTTTTCTTATATACGGTACTGTAACATACATATACAGTGAATAAAAATAGCAAACATGTACCGTGCGGTACTTGGCAAACTGTATCACGCCTGGTATACTGTAAATATACGGTATTGACATACGGTATACCGTGTTTCTGTTTATCGGTAAAGTTTTATTTTAGAGAGTTGTTTCTGAATTTCTTTTAGGGGGAGGGGGCGCTTATTGGAAGGAGGGGGCGCTTATAAAATTTTTAGACCTCTAGGGGGAGGCGCTTATTCGAGGAGGGGCGCTTATTGGAAGCAGGGCGCTTAATCGAGCATTTACGGTACGTGATCAAAACCCTCATTATCCACACTAATCCGTTTTTGAAAACCTCCGTTTTCGTTTGACCGAAAACGGATAAAAAGCTCTGCGTCCACACTAGGGTTTTCGACCGTCCACACTTAGGGGGATGAAACCGATGATCCAAAGATGCGTTTTCGTCACTAGGCTCTGCTCGGACGTCTTTTCTATTCAATACGCATGGTCCAGTAGCGCCAGCGGGAAACTGGGGCTGAGTTGTGACGTAGAGTTTCTGAAAAGCTCTGGTTGTGAGCGTTTCTGAAAAGCTCCGTTTTTGGTTTAAAACGATAGACCTGCTTTTCAAATGTCTCCGCTTTGGAAAGCGTTTTCGAAAACCTCCGTTTTCCTAGATAAACATCTCCGTTTTCGATCGTTTTAGTGTGGATGCTCGGTAAAAACGGCATCAAATTAAAAATATGCGTTTTCAAAAAAACGGATTAGGTTTTCATCAATTATTATTATTAGTCGGGCTTCCTGTGGAAGACCCGACTCTAAAAATGAGAAGCGTTCGTCGTCGTCAACGTCGTTGACCCCAAATCACTAATTGGGTTCTACAGCGCATGCGCCCTGTGCCGGCCGCTAAGATAATCACCGAAGGCTCTAACAACATGATTTATCAATACGAGACTGGTCGAGTCTGAATTCACAATTTATGTCGTCTTGTTTTCAAAATAACCACAATAATTCATAGAGATATGGATTTATCAATCCAGTACTAGTACTGCAAAGGGTTTAGAGATCTTCAGAACTTAGAACGAAGTGAGTTGATACACGCAGCCGGCGGCGAAGAGAACAGTTGTAAGGTTTTCAACACCGTTGTAAGTTTTATACAGCCGACCGATAATAGTACTAACTTTAAATAGTATAAATAGGTATTTCTATTGTTTTCTATTGTATTAGTGCTATTTAGTACTAATTATGGTAACAAATAAACTCTATTTGTCATTGTCAAATAAACTGTCATTGTCATTCATGATTCGCTGAGTTTGTGAAATCGCAGTACTGAAATTGCAAGGAAAGCAAGTTCTATCGAGCTCGTTTTAATCGCACTATAAGATATCTATATTTAGTTCAAATAGGTTACATTTCATTTAGAAGCCCGACTTCACGCTAGAAGAGCGTCTAGTTATTATTATTATAGAGTGATTCCAATAAACCTGGGCATTACTAACTACACCAATACACACTATTAGACACTCACTCTTTTGTTGTCTTTTGTTAATTTGCATCTAATATACACTGACAGCTAATTAGTAGTGCCCAGGTTTATTGGAATCACTCTATAGGAATGATTGTTGATCTAGAATTTTGCACGTGTGTAATAATCTATATGTAAGAACGGGAAAATCTAGAATAGAGTGCAAACAATATAACCGTGAAATAGTACTAATACTAAATAGTACTAAATAGTGTTATCTCTATTGTTTTCTATTGTTTCATCAGTGCTATTTAGTACTAATTAGTTAGTACTGTTTCACGGTTATATTGTTTGCACTCTAAGAATGATAACAACTATGGATTAAGGTTCAGTCTCCACTCGATCGCGACAGGGTTTTAAATTGCGGTTCCAGTCATTTTCTTGTGTCCGCCATATTGTCATAGTAAAACGAGGGGGACCTGGTGACGAGGTTGTTCAGTGTCGGCACAGTCTCCATCCGTCATGTTTCGAACGCCTTGGACTTCTGTACATTAGCGTCATAATTAAATGTACCGCGATGTTATTGATCAGCGGTAATTCGATTTCTTTGGATTTGGAACGGATTGACCCACAAGGTACTGAGTCCTGCTGCTTCCTGGAAAAAAACAATAACCATCAGTATAAGTATCAAGACCACAATAGACCTTATTCATAATGACGTAATATGACTACAACTACCAGACTGCTTTGCGCATCTTTTGTGAGATAATTAGTAACCTTTGTCTTAGTCTCTCAGCTCTATCACGTATTCATCAATGAATTACCTACGACGAATATAAATCCACCGCAAAGCACTGGTAATTGTAGTCACATGTCACATAGTCTACCCACCACTGTCACTACCACCAGGCTCCACAAATATCATCATCACCACCATCATCACCACAATGTATCATCACCATCATCACCACAATGTATCATCATCATCATCACCACTACGTTCATCATCACTATCACCAGATATCATCATCATCACCACAATGTATATCATCATCATCAACTACGTTACCACTATCAGATAATACCTTTATTGGACAAGTTTCTTTTAATTCGTGCAGCGACAAAGGCATAGCTATAGGAGGTAATCTGAAGAAAAATCATCAGGAAAATACAGTAAGAACGTTGGCCTACTCGTGGATTACCACCCCCTCTCCCAAAGTTGTGAGTCTGCGATGTACTTCAGCGGCGACGTAATGAAAGTTTACAGCCGAGTGGATGAGTGATCCCAACATCCCTATAACTCGTGGATTACATAATCCACGAGTTAAAAAGGATTACATAATCCACGAGTTAAAAAGGATTACATAATCCACGAGTTAAAAAGGATGACATAATCCACGAGTTAAAAAGGATTACATAATCCACGAGTTAAAAAGGATAACATAATCCACGAGTTAAAAAGGATTACATAATCCACGAGTTAAAAAGGATTACATAATCCACGAGTTAAAAAAGGATTACAAATCCACGAGTTAAAAAGGATTACAAAATCCACGAGTTAAAAATAATTACATAATCCACGAGTTAAAAAGGATTACATAATCCACGAGTTCAAAAGGATTACATAATCCACGAGTTCAAAAGGATTACATAATCCACGAGTTAAAAAGGATTACATAATCCACGAGTTAAAAAGGATTACATAATCCACGAGTTAAAAAGGTAAGGCACGCCCATTCTGTGTAAGGAAATCTTGATATTTGTTGTACATACCTGTCGTACTCGTGTGGAACAATAGCCATATTTTCTGGATCAATATTTTGAGTTGACGGTGAGTCAGTGCGTATCGAACCACTGTCGCTTAGAGCACCTGGAATAAAGAATTACATTTGTTGTTTCTAGATCATCACGACTAAAATTCTCATCGTTTTCACCTAAAATGGACACAACTACAATTGCCAAATTGGAGCTTCTTTGAAAACGTTTTTGTTTGCATGGACGAGGAAACGAACAGAGGCATTACGACTGATCTACAATTAGGTATTTTGCAGACTCGATTGTTACCTTTTGCTTCTATTTTTAGCGAGATAGTCCGAGCTAAAGACGTAGTTAGTATTTTATTTTATGCTTGCATCAGGCCTGTTTTCACTGAAATATCGCCTCTTGCAGCCTAGTTCCAGGCTTTCACCGACGATGGAGGTTCTGATGAGATGACGTCACCGGAAAGCCCCCTCGGGAGCCTAGTGAATAATGACAAATCCCAGCCTAGTTCCAGGCTTTCACCGCCGATGGAGGTAGTTGTGCCCACCAGTGCACGAGTCTCTAGTGGTACACATGCTTTAGTACTGTTGTTATAGTGTTAGTTCTTGTTCCTCAAACCACCTTTTAGTGCGACATTTTAGATTTTCAAAATGGTAGTTTCTTACTTTTTCGTTCGTCTTCGTCTCCTTTCGATGGCCGGGCCTCGGTATCATGAGCCTTCAGTGCAGCAATGGTCAGCGGTACCGGTTTTACTTTTCTTTCATGGTGCTACAATAATGAACGTAGTTGGTTCAATAGTTGGCATGATAGATAGTTATGGGCTTCTAAAACTATTGTTACAACTCACCAATAATTCACTGACAGATGAAGTACCAACCAGTTGAGTGAAACTGAACTTTTTATTTCTCTCCATCAATCTAAAAAGAGAACCCAACAGCTATATTCCAATGGTCTAGAGCTATATACAGCAATATGCAGAAATTCTGATCCTTTTGACTAAAATACATATATATATCAAAAACCTACTTAAAATTAAGGGATGGCTACGCTGATATTTTTTTCTAGTTGTCTGCCAGCGAGGCTTTATGAAAAAAATATCAGCGTAGCCATCCCATAATTTTAAGTAGGTCTTTGATATATATGTATTTTAGTCAAAAGGATCAGAATTTCTGCATATTGCTGTATAGGTAGATAGACTGATATATAGGTAGATAGACTGATAGATAGATAGATAGATAGATAGATAGATAGATAGATAGATAGATAGATAGATAGATAGATAGATAGATAGATAGATAGATAGATAGATAGATAGATAGATAGATAGATAGATAGATAGATAGATAGATAGATAGATAGATAGATAGATAGATAGATAGATAGATAGATAGATAGATAGATAGATAGATAGATAGATAGATAGATAGATAGATAGATAGATAGATAGATAGATAGATAGATAGATAGATAGATAGATAGATAGATAGATAGATACAGATAGATAGATAGATAGATAGATAGATAGATAGATAGATAGATAGATAGATAGATAGATAGATAGATAGATAGATAGATAGATAGATAGATAGATAGATAGATAGATAGATAGATAGATAGATAGATAGATAGATAGATAGATAGATAGATAGATAGATAGATAGATAGATAGATAGATAGATAGATAGATAGATAGATAGATAGATAGATAGATAGATAGATAGATAGATAGATAGATAGATAGATAGATAGATAGATAGATAGATAGATAGATAGATAGATAGATAGATAGATAGATAGATAGATAGATAGATAGATAGATAGATAGATAGATAGATAGATAGATAGATAGATAGATAGATAGATAGATAGATAGATAGATAGATAGATAGATAGATAGATAGATAGATAGATAGATAGATAGATAGATAGATAGATCCTATAGAACTATGGCCCTGACTTTTTGACACTGAAGTGAAAATAATGGTGCGCAAAAATGTATTTGGTGCATGTGTGGGGTAACATCGCTAGAAACTTGCATACAAAGCAACAGAGGCACGACAAGTTGCAAGCATGTGAGGGGTAGAGTAGAACACAACGAGAACGAAGATGCGTCTTATAGACATCCGCCATCAAAACCGTAAGATATGTTCTCTATCGTGGTAATTAGGCCAATCGCAAACAAGAATAATGTTTGAAAAGTTCGCTGACTAAAAAAGGACAAAAGCGTTAATGTGTGTCGTTGTGATGACTCACCTCTGTGTTGCTGTTCTGTTAGCCAACGCATGCGAAAACATCGTAAGAAGCTTTGATCGTGTGTCACGTTTTGATTCCTCTTTTCTTTGTATTTCTAGTTCTCTTTCAGTCTGACGAAACAACGACATTACATTACCATGACATTACTACGACATTACTACGACATTACTACGACATTACTACGACATTACCACGACATTACTACATTACCACGACATTACTACGACATTACCACAACATTACCACGACATTACTACGACATTACTACGACATTACTACGACATTACCACGACATTACTACGACATTACTACATTACCACGACATTACTACGACATTACCACAACATTACCACGACATTACTACGACATTACTACGACATTACTACATTACCACGACATTACTACGACATTACCACGACATTACTACGACATTACTACGACATTACTACGACATTACTACATTACCACGACATTACTACATTACCACGACATTACTACGACATTACTACATTACCACGACATTACTACGACATTACCACGACATTACTACGACATTACCACGACATTACTACGACATTACTACATTACCACGACATTACTACATTACCACGACATTACTACGACATTACCACAACATTACCACGACATTACTACGACATTACCACGACATTACTACGACATTACCACGACATTACTACGACATTACTGCATTACCACATTACCACGACATTACTACGACATTACCACAACATTACCACGACATTACTACGACATTACCACAACATTACCACGACATTACTACATTACCACGACATTACCACGACATTACTACATTACCACGACATTACTACGACATTACTACGACATTACCACGACATTACTACGACATTACCACGACATTACTACATTACCACGACATTACCACAACATTACTACGACATTACTACGACATTACCACGACATTACTACGACATTACCACGACATTACCACGACATTACTACGACATTACTACGACATTACTACGACATTACCACGACATGACTACGACATGACTACGACATGACTACGACATTACTACGACATTACTACGACATTACCACGACATTACTACGACATGACTACGACATTACCACGACATTACCACGACATTACCACGACATTACCACGACATTAACACGACATTAACACGACATTACTACGACATTAACACGACATTACCACGACATTACCACGACATTACTACGACATTAACACGACATTACCACGACATTACTACGACATTACTACGACATTACCACGACATTACTACGACATGACTACGACATTACTACGACATTACTACGACATTACCACGACATGACTACGACATTACTACGACATTACTACGACATTACTACGACATTACTACGACATTACCACGACATTACTACGACATTACTACGACCACGACATTAACACGACATGTGTAATATTACGCAACTGGAAAAGCTTAAGAGGCTCAAACTACGAGGGTCGGTTTTCAGCTTTTACACAGAATTTACACCATGTGTGCGTTCTTTCTTGGATGGTTTAAATTCGTGTAATACCATGATCACCTCGGTTTTCATTGTTCCACGAGGGACATTTAACATCGAACATCCCTCGCGAAAGCTCTAAGTCGAGCATCGCTCATGCATAGTAATCAGGAGGGAAATTTAGACTAAATCTCCCTCATGAATACAATCATGAGGGAAATTTAGACTAAATGTCCCTCATGAATACAATCATGAGGGAAATTTAGACTAAATGTCCCTCATGAATACAATCATGAGGGAAATTTAGACTAAATGTCCCTCATGATTATATTCATGAGGGACATTTAGACTAAATATCCCTCATTACTATGCATGAGGATGCAAGTCAGTCCCTCATATACACCAGGTGTACACACAATCATTGGGACCCAAGAGCAAACCGAATAGTACTTTAATAATCGCTCCTCTACTTATGATGACTCCAGCATTCAAGACGTGTGGGATGTGTGAAGCTCAAAATACAACATCGTTAACGCATGCGCAATAGAAGGAAATGCACAAAAGTCGAATTCAAAGGATATTTTATTAGACCTATTTCTGTTATTTGTTCACACAATGAAATATTATATTAGTTGGCACTTTCCTCTTTTTCTGTATGTGCTTTTTAGTGTTTTGAGGAACCGTATTCTCCCTTACTTGCTCCACTTCGTCATCTCTCATAAAAGTAAACCGACCTTCCGCCATTTCTGATCTGTTTACCTTCAGGTACTCCTTACTATAACTAATTTATACTCTTTTATTGTGTAAATGAAACAAAGATGTGCAACATGAAGCATTCCCCAGAGTACAGTCTAATCAATTAAGACTCTTTCACAAAACACTATAATATATTCTCCTTTGCGCCGGTTAACTCAAGCCTGTATTTTTGTCCATTTCCTCGGTGATCATGGTATTACAAACTAATACCATGGCATCTTCGAGGCTCGGGACTTCCACTAAACTTCCCTCGGCTTCGGGGACATTTAATCACTAATATCCCTCAGTGCCATGGTATTACTTATAATAAATTTCGTGTTAATTAAATTTTACATGGTTTTGGACACACAATTTACACTGGCCAGTGGCTCCCAGCCCTTCCCCAGGGAGTCTTATGACATCGATCCTTCCCAGGGCGTGTTGAGCTCTCAGCCCTTCCCCAGGGAGTCTTATGCCATCGATCCTTCCCAGGGCGTGTTGAACTCCCATCCCTTCCCCAGGGAGTCTTATGCCATCGATCCTTCCCAGGGCGTGTTGAGCTCTCAGCCCTTCCCCAGGGAGTCTTATGCCATCGATCCTTCCCAGGGCGTGTTGAACTCCCATCCCTTCCCCAGGGAGTCTTATGCCATCGATCCTTCCCAGGGCGTGTTGAGCTCTCAGCCCTTCCCCAGCGAGTCTTATGCCATCGATCCTTCCCAGGGCGTGTTGAGCTCTCAGCCCTTCCCCAGGGAGTCTTATGCCATCGATCCTTCCCAGGGCGTGTTGAGCTCCCGTTCCTTCCCCAGGGAGTCTTATGCCATCGATCCTTCCCAGGGCGTGTTGAGCTCCCGTTCCTTCCCCAGGGAGTCTTATGCCATCGATCCTTCCCAGGGCGTGTTGAGCTCTCAGCCCTTCCCCAGGGAGTCTTATGCCATCGATCCTTCCCAGGGCGTGTTGAGCTCCCGTCCCTTCCCCAGGGAGTCTTATGCCATCGATCCTTCCCAGGGCGTGTTGAGCTCTCAGCCCTTCCCCAGCGAGTCTTATGCCATCGATCCTTCCCAGGGCGTGTTGAGCTCCCGTTCCTTCCCCAGGGAGTCTTATGCCATCGATCCTTCCCAGGGCGTGTTGAACTCCCAGCCCTTCCCCAGGGAGTCTTATACCATCGATCCTTCCCAGGGCGTGTTGAACTCCCAGCCCTTTCCCAGGGAGTCTTATGCCATCGATCCTTCCCAGGGAGTCTTGCGCTCCCATCCCTTTCCAGAGTGTCTCAGTTGTGCCTACACATTTCATACCTCCTCTGGATCAGGTTCTTGTTCACCAAATACTAGAGTATAAGCAGCCAATGTTGGGAACTCAACCTGACAGTATGGAAAACATGTTATTCAATGACAACAATAATAATTAATATTATTAAGATGGTCGATGATGCTGATATTGATGATGATAATAATAATGGTCGATGATGATAATGATGATGTCAGATGATGATGATGATGATGATGATGATGGTCGATGATAATGATGATGATGAGGATGGTCGATGATGAGGATGGTCGGTAATGATGACGATGCTGGTCATAATGATGCTGATATTGATGATGATAATAATAATGGTCGATGATGATAACGATGATGTCAGATGATGATGATGATCGATGATAATGATGATGATGAGGATGGTCGATAATGATGATGTCAGATGAAGATGGTCGGTAATGATGATGTCAGATGATGATGGTCGGTAATGATGTCAGATGATGATGGTCGGTGATGATGACGATGCTGGTCATAATGATGCTGATAATGATGATGATAATAATAATGGTCGATGATGATGATGATGATGGTCGATGATGAGGATGGTCGATGATGAGGATGGTCGTTTATTGATGATATCAGATGCTGATAGTGATGATGATGACGACACAATTGATGATGTGGCTCTACAAACCTTAGGAAACTTTTGTTCCAATGTCAAAACGGTACTTGGTGCAGACTTTACAGTAGATTTCTGCTTGTTCGGTGATGACTGTCGACCACTTTGACTACTGGAGATATCCGATAGACCACTAGGCTAGAACGCAAATAAACAAAACATTACAACCCGTCCTTTTACCAACCAACTATACATGTATAACGTGCCCTTCTCTACCCCAGAACCTTCTCGTTTCATTCTTTCTGAGTCATATCATACCGTGAAGAGTCTGGGCCGTGCATGCGTTACTTTTAGCCAGTGATGTGGACGAGCATTGGCAGCTGTTAGTTGGCCAATATCACTAGTTGTCCATATTCGGTCATTCTTATCGTCGTCGGATTCGAGGATCGAACGGTGCTTATTCTCATGTTGCTGGACCTCTGCCCAACTGAGTTTTCCTGGAGGAGTGAATGGGATTAATATGTTAGTATATCAATAGATACATTTAGATACAATACAGCAATAAGATCGGGTTATAGTTTTTTATATTGACATATACAGCAATATGCAGAAATTCTGATCCTTTTGACTAAAATACATATATATCAAAGACCTACTTAAAATTATGGGATGGCTACGCTGATATTTTTTTCATAAAGCCTCGCTGGCAGACAACTAGAAAAAAATATCAGCGTAGCCATCCCATAATTTTAAGTAGGTTTTTGATATATATATGTATTTTAGTCAAAAGGATCAGAATTTCTGCATATTGCTGTATTTTCTACTATATAGTTATCACACATAGTCACTATTTATGTTACATTTCTGCATATAAGGATATTTTCCTGTTTGTTATTTTATTACGATTACCTATTCTTGTAATACTTTATATTATTATTATTTATAGGGATATTTTAATGGGTGGGGTAGATAGGTGTCTCCAATTAGTTTCTTGTAAACTAGAAAACATGACACGTTAATAAAGTTATTATTATTATTATTATTTGGTTTGTGAAGGTGGGTGTCTCGCAAAACTGATCAACAACGTTTGGTGCTAATATATCATCATCATTATATCATCACTATCACCAACATCATCATTAATTAACATCATCATCAACCACCAACAGCATTGTCATCACCACCACCCACTTAACCACCACTATTAACATCATCATCATCATTACAAGTCATTATAATAAGAATCATCATCATCATATACATTCATTTCTCATTTTACCTTTTTCTATTATTCGCTCAAGATTGCCTGGCAAAAGAATAAAATCCCAGAAGGCCTTGATTTCAGACACTTTGCACAGGTAGCCTTGTTTTTTAAGCTGATGCTCAAGTTTGATTATCTGATGAAACAATAAACAATAATTAAACTAATGATGCAAAAGTGCATCTTTTGCTACCAGCTCTGTTTGTCTGTCTGTCTGTCTGTTCATCTGTCTGTCCATCTGTCTGTCTGTTTGTCCATCTGTCTGTCTGTTCAATCTGTCTGCCATTCTGTCTGTCCATCTGTTTGTCTGTCAGTCTGTCCATCTGAAATCCTGAGTCAAATAAAGTTCATTCATTCATTCATTCTGTCTGTCCATCTGTCTATCCATCTGTCTGTCCATCTGTCTGTCTGTTCATCTGTCTGTCTGTTCATCTGTCTGTCCATCTGTTTGTCTGTCTGTCTGTCCATCTGTCTGTCTGTCCATCTGTCTGTCTGTCCATCTGTCTGTCTGTCCATCTGTTTGTCTAAAGAACATAAATATTGTGAGGATCTTTCTGTTCTTTTTTCTCTTCTGCAGTTCAAACACACATCTTCAAGAAGCTCTACCTTGTGATACGCTGTCTCTTGGATTCCTTCTTTATACCTGCGATCATTTAATACTTGGGACTTGGGAAGCCTGATTACAACTTTATGTTTTTCTTGTTCCTTAAATAAAAATATTTTGCTGATGAGAGAACATGGCACATGATTGGTTCAAGAGTTGTTGGAGGAAAGTAGTAAGGGAGAGGTCCTCCATATGCTTTAAAACTTTCCTTTGCTCCCTACTGCCTCGTCTTTCCCATCCTCTCATCCTCTCACAATTTCTCTAGTCCTAGTGTGTATGTAAGGGGTGTCGAATGGTCCCCACAAAAAGTCTTGCAAATCTTTGGTCAAAATTTTTGTGGGTCTCGAAGTCTCATTTTTCCCACAAAAAGCTGTCTCAAATTCTTGAATTATGAAAACAAAGGAAATCAGTGAAAAAGCGTCTTGGGCTCGCAAAAAATGCCTTGTCTCAGAGTCTCGCAAAGTCTCGCCTTGACCATTCGATACCCCTTATGTAGAACTCTATGCCTGTCTCTCCTCTCCCTAGGAGGGGAGGGAAGTGGGGCAGGTAGGAGAGCAGCATAGAGTCTACTCCAGTTCCAGTCTCTGTCTGTAACAAGCTAAAGGAAAGTTTTTTATAAAAATAAAAATTACTAAACTTATAACACCTGTACCTCTTTCTCTTTCAGCCTTTTCTCTCTTTCCTTTGCTTGTGCATCTCTATTTTTAAACTCTTTGTGTTGCTTGGTGACTTTTTCGTTTAGAACTTTCTTGTAGATACTTTTGTAGTAATCTCTTAGCAATTCAAGGTCTTCAAGAAAACGATCACGTAGCTATGGTGTAGATATAAGCAGAAGGTGAATAATTGACATTATAACTTATTATTCAAAGAGGTCTGCTCAAGAACAAGTAATCTCTGATCAAAAACTAAATTCTCCTCTAGACTCTTTGAATTCCAAAGGAGAACTTGGATTTTGATCACAAGTCACTTACACTGTTCTTGCATGGACCTCGTCGATCTTTAAGGTACGGTAATATGGGAAACAAAATCGTGCAACTTGTCGCGCAACATTTTCAGATTGTTGCGTTGCAAGTTGCAAAGCAATGTTTCTCGTATTACCATCGTTCGTGCAACTTGTCGCGCAACAAATTAAATTTTCGGTCATTTGTTGCAGGTACTGCAAAACTTTGTTGCATGAAATAGAAAGAGCTTATACTTTGCGCAACAAAGTTTTGCAACCTGCAACACGAAAATGTGTTGCGCGACAAGTTGCGTAAATGGTGGTAATACGAGAAACATTGCTCTGCAACTTGCAACGCAACAATGTTGCGCGACAAGTTGCACGATTTTGTTGCCCGTATTACCGCACCTTTAGTTACAGTAAGTAAAAAGTTCAAGTTGCAAATAACATGAAAATAAGAAGTTATGAAAAACAGTTACAAAGTATTTACTGTACATTACCCCTTCTCTGTATTCTCGTCTCTCTATCTCTTTTTCATTCTCTTCATCACTTGTGTTAACATCAGAATCTCGTTTTTTAGTCTTTTTGAATTTGACTTTTTTCTTGACCCTTTTCTGCAGGGAAAAGTCGTCATTACATACAAGCATCAAGAGTTCCAGACTTCCGGTATGCGCGCAATGCATTGTGAGATTATTACAAAGGAAAAGTGAGCACCAAGTAAGCAAACACATAGCTTGGGCTCCCTGTGTCTAGAATTGGTGCTCACTTTTCCTTTGTAATAATCTCATACAATACAATACAATACAATACAATAACTTTAATTTAAACACGGTATTATTTAAAGCTAAAGCTTTGGAACAGAAATTTAAAAAATAAATAAATAAATTATAAAATGCATTGCATGCGTACTGAAAGTCTGGAACTCTTGATGCTTGTATACATGTATACCAAATTACAGCAAATATAAGTGTACCTTCTCTTCAAGTATAGCTTCTTCCTCTGGCTCATACTTTTTATGAAAAAATGACATTTGGTGGCTGACATGGTCTGCTAGTTGATCATGTGACATGTATCCACCAATCATTGGAGGGAATGTGGAAGACAGATGCTTTCTATAAATCATATGTAATACAACATCTGTTATTATATACACACAAGTGTCAAAGTTAATTTCTCTCAGCCTCTCATTGGACGAGATGGAATCATATGTGAGAGTTATCAAATCTGACTGTTTCCTGGCAAGTTCTGAACGGGCAATAATATGTTGTGGGCCGGTAATAACAAAACCAGAAAAGCATATCAAGCTTAGAGACAGAGTTGACTGTATTATAACTGTCAGGAAATAATCAATTTTAACCAAAACACTTACTTTAATGGTGGCCTCACTTTGGTGTCAGACTTGTCCATGTCATGTCCAGGTTCCATATCTTTTTCTATGTCTTGGTTTAGATCAGCCTTTGAGAAAGACAGGAAGATTAGTAACCTTGGAATTTGTCAGCATAGAATAAACTATGAAACAATGCATGATAAAAACATTATCAGAAAACAAATCAAAAGTCAAAACTTACATCGGTTTTGTTGCCATGAACACAACCTTGGAGTTAAAAGTCAGTTATATCTTCAAACAACTTTAACTCAAAACCATTAAAACACCTTTCCAAATCCAATAACTGTTAAGAAATGGAATAAAATCAGACGTAAAATCGACAGTCAACATAAACACAACAGTTATTGCCAGGCGAACCAAAGGAACAATACACAATCTAACAAGAGCTGTGATTGGCTGTTTATGAACCTCTTGACCAATGAAAAACGCGTTTATATTTTCAACACGGAATTCTTACGGGTATTTTAATTGGTCTTTTATCGACCAATCATGGGCTTTGTTTAATATGATTATACGTGTCTCAAAATGGCGGCTCTGAGAGTGAAAGTGAGAATGCAAGTTTTGTGAAAGAAAAAAAATTATCTCTGATGTTAGGATTTCCGTGGTGATGGACGACAGACCTGATAATGGACTGTACTCCATCATGCCGCCTTCCCAGCCATGCCTACCTCATTCTCTCCGCGATCACTCGTGAAGATCTCTCTACGTTGAAAGTTGTAGTAAAAAGGATTTGTTCCAACCCTGCAAACCTCACCGATCAGCTTGGTCGCCATGCAATTCATATTGCAGCCTCGTGTGGAAAGACGGAGATCTTGGAATGGCTGATTGACGAGTGTAAGATCAATGTTCAGTTGAAAGATCAGGAGTCAGGATGGACGGCATTGCATAGATGCTTGTTCTATGGTCAGCTCTCTTGTGCAGAACTCTTACTACAGGTATTGATAAACAGCTCATTAATTGATGTAGTTGGATATATATAATTATATATTCTCCCTCTTAAGATAAGTACTATTATTCAGTAAAATGATTGATTAATTATTATTATTATTATTATTATTATTCAGTAAAATGATTGATTGATGATGATGATGATGATGATGATGATTAACTGCAATGTAAAGTTATTTTAAATTGCACTACTACATGTAGTTTAATACTACACTCACAAATGAATGAATGAATGAATGATGCAAATGAAAGGGAATCTGCAAATTATTTCCCATTTCATTCAAAATCCCAAAACTACCAAAAAAATCAAATAGTTCTCTCATTTTATGGATTATTTGTTTTGGCGGATGATTTTGTCCTTTATATTAACTAATTAAAACACTGCAGTAATCTCACCAATCTAAAACTTCATTGATTCCCAGCATGGTGCTGATCTTTATGCTCTGGATAAAGAAGATCTCACACCATTAGACTTGCTCATGCTGGACAGTCCATTCAAATTATCAACTTCAGGTAGACATTTTACAATTATTAAATAACGATAATTATTATTGTAATGGAACCTTTTTCAACATAGTTGCTAAGCATCGGCTGCAGGTAAAATTCAGTGGTAGAGAAAGAGGCCATTGCCAGCTGAATTTTATTTTATTTTTTATGTTCCAACGTTGTTACCAGATTCAGCCTTTGCATTTAAATACTAAGCGACCACCCAAGATGGCAGTTACAACTGGTAAGTTTGCAATAGACTTCCGTCAATCATAAACATCAAATATGCTTAATGCTGCTTTTATGACGTCTAGAGTCTAATTGCAAACTAATCGGTAGTCAAGACAGTTGTCTTGGATGGTCTTCTTGGATTTTGTACAAGTTCCAAGTCACTTTCTTGTCCAGCAAGTTGAATAGAACAGAGTGAGGCACGGTATTGCGGAAAAATTATGCAAGTTCAGTCAATTTATTTGAAATTGACGAATAAAATTATGTCAATATCCTTAATTTGCATAATCTTTCTGCAATCCTGCACCTTAGTGGATTTTTGGCGCTCGCATGACCCCCTGTGGCACGAGTGCCAAAAAGCGGCTGACCTTCACAGGCTACTTGTCATACAAATAGGCCAATG
This sequence comes from Actinostola sp. cb2023, assembly GCA_033675265.1. Classification (NCBI taxonomy): domain Eukaryota; kingdom Metazoa; phylum Cnidaria; class Anthozoa; order Actiniaria; family Actinostolidae; genus Actinostola; species Actinostola sp. cb2023. The sequence continues at coordinate 103,158 of JAUJYZ010000269.1, read as the reverse complement.
TATGTTTTGTGTATTTCAGTGGATGCCAAAGTGGTAGCCAGGTATGACACCAAACTGGATGACGAGTTGTGTCTTCATGTTGGCGGCATTGTTACAAATATTCACATGTCTGGACCAAATTACTGGACGGGAAACTTGGGAGACACAAGAGGTTTCTTCCCTAAAAGCTGCGTGGAATTAGTTAGACAAGGTATTAAAACTGTACTCACTTTATGACAAGGTTAGACAAGGTATTAAAACTGTACTCACTTTACGACAAGGTTAGACAAGGTATTAAAACTACTCTACGACAAGGTTAGACAAGGTATTAAAACTGTACTCACTTTACGACAAGGTTAGACAAGGTATTAAAACTGTACTCACTTTACGACAAGGTTAGACAAGGTATTAAAACTACTCTACGACAAGGTTAGACAAGGTATTAAAACTGTACTCACTTTACGACAAGGTTAGACAAGGTATTAAAACTGTACTCACTTTACGACAAGGTTAGACAAGGTATTAAAACTACTCTACGACAAGGTTAGACAAGGTATTAAAACTGTACTCACTTTACGACAAGGTTAGACAAGGTATTAAAACTACTCACTTTTTAAAATATGACAAGGATGTTTCATCTACAAGATGTTTTTAGGTGTTTTAATCTGAGCTTTTGGATCAATGGCCATTTTCAAGGATATGTCATGATTATAACAACAGTTGTTAAAAATAAATAAATACATAAAACATACAAACAAACTGTCAATTTTTATGTATTAATATTGTATTTTATTTAGAGTACATGACTGATCTACACACCTGGGGAGCCAATACCAACTTTACACTTGGGCATCAAGATGAGAGTTTGAGGCAGAATCCTGAAATTATTGAGACTTTGAGTAGTGTTAAGACCATCAGCATCGCTCAGGTTGGCTTTATGGTAGCGATGATGATGATGATGATGATGTGATGTGATGATGATGATGATGATGATGATCGTTGTGATGATAATGATGATGATGATGGTGCTTGTGGCAGTGATGGTGATGGTGGAAATGATGGTGATTGTGATCATATTAGTGATCATTGATAAGGGTGATGGTGCAGATGATGATGATGATAGTGATGATGATGGTGCTATTGAGAATGATGATATGATGCAGATGATGGTGATTGAGTGAAGGTGATGATAGCTGCAATAGTGGCAGTAATGATGATGATGATGACATTGCGGATTGATGATATGATGCAGATGACAGTGATGGTGATTGAGTGAAGGTGATGATAGCTGCAATAGTGGCAGTAATGATGATGATGATGATGACATTGCGGATTGATGATGATGATAAATGATGACAGTCACATGTATCGTTCTATTCTCAGGTTGTGATGTGCAAGTTCCACTCTGTGTTTCTCAGTCAGGATGGAAGAGTATTCACATGTGGACATGGTCGAGGAGGACGACTTGGCCACAACAATGAACAGACGCAACTGGTACATGAAGACTTTAATTGTATATCCAGTTGCTCCAACTCTTATTTATTTCAGTTTATTAACTCAGTAAAGCTATGTTGCTACACTCAAGCATGTAGGGCAGACCACACACACTGGGAACTTCGTGCCCTACTCTTAGTCGAACAGTGGTGTGGGTTCTTTTACGTCCCTCCGGTGCAATGTTGGTAATGGAGTGTGGAGAGACGGGACCGCCATTTTACGTGGTCATCCGAGCCACGCGAAGGTCTAACCATTTGTAGATGTAATTACAAAGGCAGCACCTTCTCCTCGATTATTTTAAGACCCTGAGTAATGGTCCGGCCGGGACTTGAACCACGAACATCCCGCACAATAGTACGTATAGACCGGTACTCAACCAACTGAGCCAACTGGATGGCAGTTTATCTTACATGAGGTTTCTCAGTAAATTTTTAAACAGCCAGACCAAAATTTTGAACAGGTGTGTAATGATGTCCAGGGGGGGGGGGGGGGGGGGGGGGGGGGGTCAGGGGTATTACCCCCCTGGGTAATGATGACACACAAAGGCAAATGTTATAGCTAGGACAGTGTCTACTTTTGGCTTGACAGACGGTGGAATTCCAAAAGTTGATGTCTTGTACTGAGAAACCTGGTTTAATAGACACTGCACAATGTCTCCAGTAGCTTTTGCTTCGTATTAATAAGTGTATTTATCAATCTATCAATCTTTTAGGCACCAAAGCGAGTCGAAGGCCTCAAAGATTCTCACTATGTTGCAATCACAGCAGCTCAAAATCATACTATAGTAGTGAGCAACAGGTAGCTATAATTCATTATAACTTCAGTTTTGTAGTGGTAGTGTGTGTGAGAGTACAGTGTCCCCCAATTAGTGCGCAAGCGCTAGAACACATTGGACACTTAAATAAACAGTTATTTATTTTTTAAATTTTTATTTATTTTGGACACATTTCATTGAGTTGTTTTATTTATCATTTATTTAGTGGCCTGGTGTTTACATTTGGTCTCAACGACATGCACCAACTTGGTCATTCTCCACCTCCTACTCAGTGCCTCATCCCCAGGATGGTAAGACAATCTCCTTCTGACACAACATTGCTGAATACATTTCTTGCCAGAACAAAGAAACAGAACTGAAACACAATAATATTATTGTTCTAGTGTGTGTCTTTGTAGGTTGGATATTTCATTGTTTACTTTTAATTTATAAGTATCTTCAACCTAATGTTTTTTATATGTCGAGCTTTCGGACTAAGGGTCCATCTTCAGGAAGCTCGAAATCATATTAAAAACATTAGGTTAAAGATACTTATAAAATTAAACTATGTTATAGCTGTTCGTCAGGGAAGTGTTAGGGTTGTTTGTCAGGGTAACGTTATGGTGGTCCGTGTTAAGCACTATGTTCATACTGGTTGCTGCTGACTGAATTGTCCATTTCCGAGTTCCTTTTATCTCTGTTTCAAAACGAGTCTACGTGTGAAGCCTTTCTTATGCAAATCTGTTTTCCTTTTTCATGTAAATAAAACTCATTTTCATATGAAAGGTTTCGCACGTAGACTCGTTTTGAAACAGAGATAAAAGGAACTCGGAACTGGACTATTGACCATGTTTTGGTGCAAATGTTTACAATCTTCCATTAGATCGAGTGAGTGAGTGACGTTCTTCCGTCCAAATGTCCCATCCTCTAAATTGACTTCCAAAGTACAAAAAATCATGCTCTATCTACATTTGTATTTGTTTTAGATTCAAATGAAATCATGGCGAGGAAAGCACATGATTGGTGCATCAGCAGGGCAATATCATTCTGTAATCTACACCCATAATGAAGTGTATACTTGTGGTTTAAACATTGGACAATTAGGTAGTGCTTTGTACACTGATTTATCCTTTTTTTGTTTTGTTTTTGACTTTCTGTGTGTGTGGGGGGGGGGGGGGGAGGGAGGGGGAGACAGGGGGGGAGACAGGGGGGTTTATGACTTGGATGGGAATCAAATTTCAATAAACCCAACACTTGTATTTTCAATATATGTGTACCAAATACCCAAAACAAATACCCAAAACCCCTGTCCAACCCTACACTACTAGGTATTTCTTCCTTCAATCATATTAATAATAATATTTTTATAGGTCAACTCAAAGCGGAAAAGTTTATTACAACACCTCGGCAGGTAAGGACAGTACATATATGCATCATCTTCATTGCCATCATCATCATTATTATTATTATTATTATTATCACCTTTATTGCCATCATTATAAAATGATGATTTGCTGGTTTTCAGGTAACATCTCTTTACCACAAGGATATCAGCATTGCGATGGTGGCTTGTGGGGATTCAGCAACTGTCTGTGCAACAAGCAGAGGAGACATCTTTGTGCTTAGTCAATATACTTGTCACAAGGTTGTCACAAGGTATGACATAATAATGATGATGGTAATAATAGTGGCGATGACTATTAGCTAGAGTCGTTTTCGTATGAGAGGGAAGTAGTTACGGTATGGTTCGTGCAGTGTGGTGACCATATCGCGCCATCATCATGCCGTATCCAAGCATTCTCATTGGTTGAGCGATGATTTTGCATGCCGTGATTGGTTGAATACAATGCCTTCGATTCCGTACCGTGACCGTAACTCTGTGCCGTAGGCTTCCCACTCATACGAAAATGATTCTATTATCATGCATGATAGTGATAATGATCATAAGTTATGGTAGTGAAGGTGGAAATGTTGAAATGCTAATAATGATGATAGTGATAATGAGTGATAATGATTATGATTATGATAGTGGTACAATGTACATGTACATGTGTAGTTCATAGGATAATAGAAGTACCGGTAATAGTGAAGATGAAAATGATTATTGTTGTGATGACTACAGTATGATGACAATGTATTGATTGTGATGACTACAGTATGATGACATGTAATTGCTTGTGATGACTACAGTATGATGACATGTATTGATTGTGATGACTACAGTATGATGACATGTATTGATTGTGATGACTACAGTATGATGACATGTATTGATTGTGATGACTACAGTATGATGACAATGTATTGATTGTGATGACTACAGTATGATGACATGTAATTGCTTGTGATGACTACAGTATGATGACATGTATTGACTGTGATGACTACAGTATGATGACATGTATTGATTGTGATGACTACAGTATGATGACATGTATTGATTGTGATGACTACAGTATGATGACATGTATTGATTGTGATGACTACAGTATGATGACATGTATTGATTGTGATGACTACAGTATGATGACATGTATTGATTGTGATGCTGTGTGTGATGAACACAGTCTGTTGCCTTCATACATGCGCCTCTTTACATCTATAATACGTATCCCATAGGTTCCCAGAGCTTACACGTCTAGTGGTCTCAGAAGGTGATGTAGAATTAAACACGAATCAAGAGATTATCAAACATCACGAGAAGCTGACTCTGACCATGTTGAATGGGAATGGATTGGTAAGTCATGACAGTTTACCACAGATACAGATAGATACACCATATAGACATATGGAACAATATTATTCCATTGACATGCATTACAGTAGTCTCTGTACCCAAGGGGCATGAGGTGTTTTTTTCTTCTGTTTATTAACAAATCGCAAGTGGTTTTCCATTGTCTGTACTCTTATTGACAATGGATTTGACGTCACAAAATGTTCAAAACTCAAGTGGTACCACGAGCGTAGAAAGACTTCGAGTTTTACCAAACATTATAGGATAGGAAAAGATTGTGTGACAAGTCGTGACATGCTGTCGTAAGCACTGTGTGTCTGTACTCTTATTGACAAACCAGCCAATCAGATGGCGATATTATAGGATAGGAAAAGATTGTGTGACAAGTCATGACATGCTGTCATAAGCACTGTGTGTCTGTACTCTTATTGACAACGGCAAACCAGCCAATCAGATGGCGATATTATAGGATAGGAAAAGATTGTGTGACAAGTCGTGACATGCTGTTGTAAGCACTGTATGTCTGTACTCTTATTGACAAGGGTAAACCAGCCAATCAGATTGCGAGATTACTCTCAAGTGTTGTAAAAAAATATTTGCTAGAGCTTACTATTCAAAAAGTCGATGATTTGCTCTGCTGAAACTTTGTAGGTTTATCAGTGGAAAGAGAGTTTTGGAGCTATAAGGAAATGCAAGTGGTTGTCAAGAAAAGAAGTTCTTGGTTTGTTGAGTTGTTTTTGTTTCATTGTTTATATTCTGTATTATTTAGCTTAGGAAAGGATCATCATACTATTCTATGTGTATACACCTATATCAAAAAAGGTTGTTGAGGACATTAGTCCATAGGCAATAGGTTATACATGTAGGTGGTTGCAAGTCTGAACTGCATCATGGTAACAGCTTGAATAGCCAAAAATAGCACTTCCTGTATGAAAAGCTGTACGATATTGTAACTATTTGATTTCAAACAGGACAACACAAATTTTGAGTCGAATTTTCTCTGGCTTCCATCGCTTCCACGACATTCAAGCTCTTACCATAATGCAACTCGGTCTTGCAACGACCTATAACCTATAACCTATCGCCTATGGACTGATGTCTTCGACAACCTTTTTTGAAATAGGTGTATAATCAAATGTGCTTAGAGTTATAGACTGCTCAATAGTAACACAATCCCCTACTCTTTGCGAAATAACACAACAGGTTCTTTTACGTCCCCTTTATATTGGTTAGAAGAGAGAGGAGACAAGGCCAACAACATAACATTGAACCCAGACCTCAGCGCTGTAACCAATTGGGTAGTAGTAGCATTTTAAATGAATTTTAAATCCTTTCTTCATTACTTCATGTAGTTGCTGATGTGGCTGTAGGCAAACAGCTTTATATAATCACAGGTTGGTGGAATTATGATAACTGCAGGGCCGTACATAACCCAAAATTCGAGGGGGGGGGGGGGGGGGGGGGGGGGGGGGGGGGGGGGGGCAGTATGTATTTAATAGAAAAATAATAATAAAAATAGTACAGTTCTCAGTACTTTTTTGTATCTTTTTTGCCTTGCTAGGGGAGGGGGACTGCCCCCCCCCCCCCCCCCCCCCCCCCCCCCCCCCCCCCCCCCCCCCCCCCCCTGTGCTGTGTGTGTACGGCCATGAACTGTAACATGTAGAAGTAACGTCCACTTGTTACATTGTACGAACGGACAGATCACCTGACCAAACTGATTTGTGACCAAAACGACAAAATAGAAACTTGATTCTAGACCTGACACATACCTGCATAAATAGGGGAGTACCTACTGGAGGGGAGTGAATGTCGATAGTCTTTTCAGCACATATATATTGCTAAATTTCCAATCTCTGGTTATTTCGTTTAGATAGTGGTGAACTGTATAGCTGTTTAAAAGCTGGGGGTGACGCCCCTGTGGTTAAACCCTCTCGCTCGTCGTCATCATGCTCTCTCGGCAAGGAGAGAGACTGGGACCAAAAGGATATCATTCGCTATGACGTCAAGAGGTGTCCCATGGTCCATCGCGGCATCAGGATTTTCACGGACAAAAAATCAAAAGGCTTTGCAGTACTGCAAGTTGAGCCATTAACAGGGTAAATCAAATAATCGAGGCGTCTGATTTTTTCTGAACATTTATTCTGTTTATTCCACATCAGTTTTCATTTCTATACTTATCGTAGTTCTTTATAAATAAAATAATGCTTTGTTTAAAATAATGCAGTTAATAAAATCTGAAAAATATTTGAAACTCCCTATTGGCCTGTTCTCAGAGAGGCTCCATAGTTCAGTTGGTTAGAGCATCACACTAGTATCACTGACGCAGGTCATGGGTTTGAATCCCATTCAAGCCTCAGAAATGTTTCTGGGTTTCGTTCTTAGTAACTTCATAAGTTAGTTTATTTACTGTGATGGTCTTTTAATTCTTTCCTGTAAGCATTACTATCATGTGTACTGATGGTAATACCATTGTTTTAAACTTTTGCTTTTGGATAGACTCAAGAAGCAGCCTGTGATCAGTACGTCTAACATGTGTAGTGATTTTATGCAACTCTTAGAAGAGACGGTAATGGAGGATGATATTCACGATGTCGACCTTGTGGTGAGTACACTCATCAAACAACAATGACAACAACACCACCACCAACACACCACCACCACCACCACCACCAACAACAACAACACAGACAACATCACCAGCAACAACAACAACAACAGGAACAGCAGCAACAGTAACAGAGACAACAACAACACCACCAACACCAACAGCAACATAGACACCACCACCACCACCACCAACAGCAACAACAACAACACAGGCAACATCACCACCACCACCACCACCAACAGCAGCAACAACAAAAAACAATACAGTGTAACACCATTAACAATGCCAGCATACAAACAACACCATCACCAACATATACCGACCCAAATGTGAAGGAAAAGATAAAGGAGACTCCGCTAAGCAACATTGTAATGCAATCATACACTGGTTGTTTTCAGATTGATATAGATCTCATTGTTCTTACCAGGTCGAGGAGCACGTTCTCCCTGCACACATGTTCATTCTTGCGTCCAAAAGTCCCAAGTTTCATCAGCTTCTCATCACGAACAGCGAGGTGTCAGACTTAGAGGAGACCATACGGACAGTGAAACTCGACGATGTAGATTATCATGACCTAACTAAATACCTTGAGGTAGTAAATATCATTAGTTGTTATTATTATCATCATTGCCTTCATGATCAGCACCTCAAATATGCTTGTGTTTTATCAGGATCTGTACAGCGGGCATCAGATTGATGATACACTGTTATTTGGTAACAAGAGAAGCCATAAAGCAACAAGGAACAACACAAAACAAGTCGACCATCAAAATACAAATCATGTGAATGGCTTAGACGACAAGTCAGAGACCATCTCTGGGTTCCTACAAGGTTTGGAGTCACTGTCACTGCCAGATTTAGATGATTTCTCGACTCCGACAAAAGCAGCAAATAATGGATTGATGTTGAATGACGCGGCGCAAATTTCAGTTAAAATGAACAAGAAAAAGCTTGAGAAAAAAAATGGAGTTTCTGATAAAAGTCATAAAAATAGGTATAACAGATGGTCTGAAGATGGTGATGATGGTGTTGGTGATGATGATGATAGTGATGATGATGATGGTGTTGGTGGTGGTGATGATGATGGTGTTGGTAGTGGTGATGATAATGGTGGTGGTGATGATGGAGATGATAATGGAGGTGATGGTGTTGGTGATGATGGTGTTGGTGGTGTTGATGATGATGATGATGATGATGGTGGTGGTGATGATGGTGGTGGTGATGATGATGGTGGTGATGGTGATGGTGGTGCATGGTGATGATGATGGTGTTTGTGGTGGTGTAGATGATGGACCATGATGGTGTTGGTGGTGTTGATGATGGTGGTGGTGGTGTTGATGATGGTGGTGGTGGTGATGGGAGTGGTGGATTGTGATGAATAGTAATAAGATGATGGTTGAGAAGACGATGATGGCAACAACGAAAATGATGGTGGTTGATGCAGTTCCTGTCCTTTCTTCAAAACAGTATGAAAGATACAAGCAACCAGAAAAATGTTTTCAAAGGCCTCAAGTTTAAGCAAACAAATTGGTTAGTGATTAAACAATTATCCTCTCAAGCTTCTCTCCTTCCTTCTTTCAGTATTCCCTTATAACAAGTCTGTTCATAATTTTACAGCCCTGAGTTACACGATGTTACTATCGAGTCTGAAGATGGCGTCCAATTCCTGTGCCACAAGTGTGTGCTCATTGCACGACTAGGTATGAGCCGTGTCTCTACATATACATGCTCTTCAAAACCTTGGAAATTCATTGAAAATCGAAAATTTCAAAAACATGGGACATTCGTTGGAAAATACAATTTCCAGGAAATTGTCAACGTCCAATGCATGTCCAAGGTTTGAAAAAGCGCGTGTTGTTTGCAGTGAAGTGACTACACAGTTTTACACGTATGTTTTGATGTTTTGCAGACTATTTTCGTAGCATGCTTGCTTGCGGATGGCTCGAGGTAAGTTTACCTTTCCTTCGTAGATGTTCTATTTTGTCGTCCTTTTTAGGATCTTCAACTTTACATCGTTGTTTGTTTTCAGACGAGTAAAGAGATGAGAGTGTTAAACATGCCGATACACTCAAGCGTATTACAAGTCGTGCTAGACTATCTTTATACCGACCAAGCCAAAATCCTCAAAAGTATGTTGTACTTTAGCCTCCAAAAAACAGCAGTTGTTAGCAAAGTTAATTTTGAGTTTTTTTAACGTATTTATATATCTTTAGGTCACCAAAGTATTGAATTTATTGGCAATGTCTTGGTTGTTGCAGATCAGGTAGTTTTGATCGAATGTAGTTTGTAGTATTTTGTTTTTCTAGTCGTTTGATTTTATATTAGTATTTACAGTCATTTGCAAAATTTCTGGCCGCCACGAAATATCAATATATCAATATATCGGGTGCATTATGGGTAATTAAATAATAGCAAATTCCCCTTAAAGCGGGTTAACGCCAGCAAAGTTGGTAGAAATATTTAGTATAATGTTTGTTTTAGTCTTACGTTTGTTGTTTGTACATTTTGCTTCATTTAATAAGTTAGGAAACTCAAAATAGTATTATTTAATTACCCATAATGCACCCGATATATTGATATATTGATATTTCGTGGCGGCCAGAATTTTTGCAAGTGACTGTATATTGACTTTTATTTTTTAGCTTTTAATTGGGAGACTTCGAGAGACATGTGAAACTGCAATGGCAAAGCTGAGTGAGTTTTGAAGATATAATGATATAAACGAGCTCAAACAACTGAACAAAAACAAGCGATCGTACAAATAAATAAACACACAAACAAAGAAAGTACAAATAAACAAACAGGCAAAAATCAAAATTGCGCTTATAAGATATGTAAGTCATTTTGATGTCTCCCCATTGAACATTGAAATGGCTTCACAGCCCGAGAACGCCTGTCAGTTGAAAACTAGATTTGTGATTGGTTCGATAAAATGTCTTATTCATTTATTTTCTCAATCAAATGATTTTGAAAAGAAATGTCATTTTTGTTGTTGAAAGTTTGTAATATGTTCTGGTTGTTTTTGTAGTTTCACATAGGAACGCCATGGAGCTACTGGAATTCTCTTGTATTTACAACGCTTATCAACTTAAAGATGCGTGTTTGGAGTTTATCTGCAATAATCTTGCAAGTCTACTTGAAGCTGGGTAAGAAAACTGATATCTCATAGTTTGGTTTGTGTCAGAATGTGTTTTGAGTTTCGTTTTCTCATCGCCATCGCCGGACTTTGTTGCATGCTTTTAAGCCTTGTCTTCACTAGCGCAAACACAAGATGTGTTATTTCACTGTGAAAACAGGCCCGACGCAAGCACAAGGATAAGGATCGAAGCTTTGCCATTTCTTGTGCTTTAAATGCTTGTGTTGCGTCGCAAAACCTGGCTTTACTCATTCCCTGTTTATTTACCTTATTGTTTCCTTGCTTCCCTCCTTCCTGTGTCTCCTTTTCTTGCTTTCTTTCTTTCATTTTCTCTTTGGAGTAGTTCTGTCTATCTTTAATCTTCTAATTTCACATTTCAGATACCTCAGCCTCTTGAACGAAGAAACGCTCAACCACTTATCTAAGGCGTACAAAGACGCAGTAAGTCCAATAACAAGTTGACAATTAGTAAAGTAGTTCGTAGAGTGCAATTTAGAAAAGCGTGAAATAGTACTAACTTTAATTAGTACTAAATAGTGCTATTTCTATTGTTTTCTATTGTTTCATTAGTGCTATTTAGTACTAATTAGTTATTTAGTTTTCAAGCTTTTCTAACTTGCACTCTAAGGTTTCGTCAAGCGTAAAATTACTAACTATTATACCAAGCGACAAATTACCTTATAACTTACAAAAAAGTTGACAATTATTTTCACTGCGTATGCTCAATGTATGTTTAGAGCTCATCCCACATTGCTTGTGTTTCCCACAATTCTTCGGAATTTCATTGCATGTAAAAGAAGATGGAACAAAATGTAAAGAAAAGAAAAATTCAAGCATTTCCATTTGTTTATAGATTCCTCGCATGCCATGGAGAATACTTACACCTCAGTTTGACCACGTTTTCGCACTTACTCCCGAACCTTCATCGTCTCCGTCGAAGAGGCGCCGAAGTTCTGGTCGTAAGCGTTCGGTCAAAAGCGAAAGTGAAGCCGAAGGAGATGCCGACGCTTCAATACAAGATGGCGAGAATCGCGAACCGAAGTCACGTGAGTCGATAATCGATGGCGTTTTTGAAATCGCTGAAACTGAAAACGAAAAAGAAATAACGGAAAAACAAGACGAAAGCGAATCTGCAGAAGCTGAAGATGAGGTCAAAGAAAAGGTGAGATAAAGATAAATAGTAATGAAATATCGGTAAATGTTTTCGCTGTACCTTGCGCATGTCCAGTGTGATGGTAGCCACGACAATGATACAGATAAATAATGTTCTACTAATATTTAACGTTCAAGGTCAATGGTGTTTGTTCCCAAAGCGAAGAAGGCAATTGGTATCGTAAAAAATCAGACACACATGAACACCACCGCACTCCTGGAACAACATCATCTCCTACCAAAACTAACGAACAGACATCACCAACAACATCAACGCCGAAAGAAATCCCTAAGACTAAGCCTCGGGTACGTTGGATTGAAACCCACTTTTCTTGTGTATTTATAATAATTGTGTATTTGGTACTTTCGACTGTAAGCTTTCCTCTGCGCATGCTCAATGTATGTTCAGAGCTCATCCCACATTGCTTGTTCTTTTTGGTACTTTCGACTGTAAGCATTCCTCTGTACAGTGCATGCTCAAATGTTCAGAGCTCATCCCACATTGCTTGTTCTTTTTGGTACTTTCGACTCTAAGCTTTCCTCTGCGCATGCTCAATGTATGTTCAGAGCTACATTGCTTGTTCTTTTTGGTACTTTCGACTCTAAGCTTTCCTCTGCGCATGCTCAATGTATGTTCAGAGCTACATTGCTTGTTCTTTTTGGTACTTTCGACTCTAAGCTTTCCTCTGCGCATGCTCAATGTATGTTCAGAGCTCATCCCACATTGCTTGTTCTTTTTGGTACTTTCGACTCTAAGCTTTCCTCTGCGCATGCTCAATGTATGTTCAGAGCTCATCCCACATTGCTTGTGTTTTCCCCGGAGTTTGCCATAGTTCTTTGGGTCCAAATTCCGGCAAAGAAAATCGACCATTAATTTGTTCACTCAGCTCGTTTGCGCGCACGGAATTCTGGTATAGAATTATGGAAGCCACGGGAAAGAGCGTTGCTACAATTGTTGTTACAGATTACATAATATTCTTTCGTCTTAACGCCTGTAGGATCAGCAGCCATCTACGAAGTGTCCGTGGGTAGCCACTGCTACTAGGTACGTATCGCTATTGTTACAGCAGTGTAACACACTCACAACACCATCGACATACCAACATAATACTTGTTTTGTTTGCATCTTGTTCAGCCCTCCATTAAGTGGTTTAAGGGCCATCATGGAACAAGAACTACTGACTAGTCAGACGCCTGCTAAAAGCGTAAAGAGTCCAAGCGTTGCGAAGGTGGAAGTCAAGGGAAAACAGTCACAGAAGCAGAGAAAGAAAGTAAGAATGCTCCAGGAAAACAGCGCAGACGTATCAGAGACGAAACTCTCATCACAGGAAACACCGACTAAAGATACAAATCCACCTGTTAATCCATGGTAAATGAATCTATGATGATGATGATGATGATGATGATGATGGTGATGATGATGGTGGTGGTGAAGTTGTAATGATGGTGGTGATGGTGATGATGATGGTGGTGATGGTGATGATGATGGTGATGATGATGGTGGTGATGGTGATGATGGTGGTGATGATGATGGTGACGATGGTGGTGGTGATGATGGTGATGATGGTGGTGGTGATGATGATGATGGTGATGATGGTGGTGGTGAAGTTGTAATGATGGTGGTGACCCGATGATGATGGTGATGATGATGATGGTGTTCGATGGTGATGATGATGGTGGTGGTGATGATGGTGAGAATGATGATGGTGGTGGTGAAGTTGTAATGATGGTGGTGATGATGATGATGGTGGTGATGGTGATGATGATGGTGATGAGGTGATGGTGGTGGTGATGAGGTGGTGGTGGTGATGATGGTGGTGATGATGATGGTGATTATAATGATGGTGATGGTGATGATGGTGGTGAAGTTGTAATGATGGTGGTAGTGGTGGTAGTGATGGTGGTGATGGTGATGATGATGGTGGTGATGGTGATGATGATGGTGATGATGGTGGTGGTGATGATGGTGGTGATGGTGGTGATGATGATGGTGATTATAATGATGGTGATAGTGATAGTGATAGCAAAGAAAGTATATGATGATGGTATTCATTAATGTTAAAACTCTGAGCAATATGTATTTTTCCGAATTCCTTTTGTATCAACGTTTTACTCATTCTTTGTTCGGATTTTCCAGGGCTTTACCCGATAAGACTCCGAGTCCAGTTCGATCGTTACGACAATTAATCGAGCAAGAAGAGAAGTCACAGCTAATGGCCACTGCAAATGCTTCACCGAGCAAAGCGAAAACAAATGACAAAACAAAGGATAAAGCGGTGAACAAAACGAAGATGAGGTTTGTAGTGCTTGCATTCTGTGGTGAAGAAAGGAAAAGAAATGACAAACAGTTGATTACATGTGATTTGCATTGACTCGTTGTCTTTTCTATAGCTGGGGATTACGTCACTTGGAACAGACCAAGGTCAAGGTCAAGGTCAAGGTCAATGAAGACAACTGTGAGAACATCGAACCGACGTCACCAAGAAAGTATGACTACAATTACATAACTACTGCCAATGTTAAAATCTTATCGAGTAGTCCTGCCAAGTATGCTTGTTTATTGCTTGCTTGATTGTTTACTTGCTTGATTGTTTGCTTGTTTGTTTGTTTATTGCTTGATTGTTTACTTGCTTGATTGATTGTTTGCTTGATTGTTTGTTTGTTTGCTTGTTTATTTGCTTGCTTGCTTGATTGTTTACTTGCTTGATTGCTTGCTTGATTGTTTGCTTGCTTGTTTGTTTACTTGCTTGCTTGCTTGCTTGCTTGTTTGTTTGTTTGTTTGCTTGTTTGTTTGCTTGCTTGTTTACTTGCTTGTTTACTTGCTTGTTTGCTTGATTGATTGATTGCTTGCTTGTTTGTTTGTGTGTTTACTTGCTTGTTTGTGTGTTTGTTTGTGTGTTTATTTGTTTGCTTGTTTATCTGCTCGCTTGCTTGTTTGTTTGTTTGTTTGCGCGCTTTTTTATTTGCTTGCTTATTTGTTTGCTTGTTTATCAGCTCGCTTGCTTGTTTGTTTGTTTGTTTGCGCGCTTTTTTGTTTGCTTGCTTATTTGTTTGTTGCTTGTTTATCTGCTCGCTTGTTTGTTTGTTTGCTCACTTGTTTACCTGTGAGAGATACATCCTATAATACTACTAGCTTACTTTCCAATTCTTGTTTTTCTAGTGCTTGGCAGAAAGTCGGCCCCAGCTCTTCTCCTGCTTCTGTTTCGTTTGCTGACATTCTTCACTTACAGGAACGAGAAAACACCAAATTACACAGGTATTACTTAAATGTATGCAAACTACTGGTACTAAATAAAAGTCTAGGTCTATGTCTATATGTCTATGTCTATATGTCTATGTCTATGTCTATATGTCTATGTCTATCTATGTCTATGTCTATGTCTATGTCTATATGTCTATGTCTATCTATGTCTATATGTCTATGTCTATCTATGTCTATATGTCTATGTCTATATGTCTATGTCTGTGTCTATGTCTGTGTCTATTATGTCTGTGTCTGTGTCCGTGTCTATGTCTATGTATGGTTTGATTGAAGGACGTAGCCATGGTGATTATCTTCTGACATGTTTTACTGTTTTCAGGAAGAAACCACTGAACGCAATTCAGGTAAGAACTTTGTATTAAAACTACTATGCAGCGGCCTACTGGATTGTCTGCTACTAATAGGCGACTTGCATAGACCCTATGCATAATTCCGTGCCTTCAAAATAGACAAACTAAAACCTTTACAGTACAAATTGTTTCAGCCATCGGAAAGAGTACTTCAAAATACACAAAATTGGAAAGTTGGGTTGTTATAGACCTAATATTCAAGAAGTTATTACGGATCAAAAACAGAGAGTTTTCTATGTGTTTATCAACCGAGGCCTTTAGAGCCTCGTTTTCATGTTTTTTCACACTATAAAGTACTCATAACTTCGCAGGAATTGAATATATCACCTTCAAACTCACAGACTAACATTCTTGGAGCATTTGCTATCATTGTGAACCATTTTGCTACTTTAAACATAAATATACAACTATTATACTAATTAGCAGCGGCCATTTTTGCATAGGGTCTATGATGACGTCATATACTACAAGTACCAGAATGCTTTGCCCATTTTCTTTTGTTAGATAATTAGCACCAATTGTCTTGTTATTCCCACGAGGGAATACAAATCTGAATAAGAAAGAAAATTCCCAAAGCATTCTGGTACTTGTAGTATAAAACAACGTCATCATGCAAGTCGCTTATTACCCACCATTAATCATTATCATCAACAACACTATCAAACCACTCAGTAACATACACTAACTTTACTTACTCACATCATCATCATCATCAACAACAACATCATCAACATCATACTACCATCATCATCACTGAACGCTTTCATTATTACCATCATCATCATCAACAACGCTTTCATTATTATCTTCATCATCATCATCAACAACAGCATCGTCATCATTTACCATCATCATCAATAACGCTTTCATTATTACCATCATCATCATCATCAACAACAGCATCGTCATCATTTACCATCATCATCAACAACGCTTTCATTATTACCATCACCATCATCAACAACATTACCATCATCATCAACAACGCTTTCATTATTACCATCATCATCATCAACAGCATCATCAACATTACCATCATCATCATCAACAACAACATCATCATCACCATCCTTACCATCACTCACGTATTCACTTTGGTTCTACCAGTAAGTTCTTCTTTGTTTCTGTTAAACAGCTCGAAGATCGTGCAATCCAAGAGCTGCTTGATTACTACGGTGGACGAGACGATGCCTGCGAGATGATAACTGTGGAAAGAGTTTCCGCGACATCCTCGGCTGCACCCGTATGGAACAGAGAAAGAACGGAGTCAGCTATGAAATCATGACGACTCTCTTCACCAGTAGCGCGCGGACATTTTGTAGCGACGAAGACTGGAAACAAGACCGAAAATCCAGTGTACAGAAAAATATTGTGGCTGCACATTTTACCTGGCAATCTTTTGCGAATCTAAAACAATACTACTCTCATCTACAAACTAGCTTCATACTTACCAATTTTCCCGATGTTCCGAAGTGGTGTTTTGGGCGCGCAAAGGGTTATGGTACAATCTACATGCCGCCATCTTTCACCGTTCTGTAGGGTCGGGAGGGTCAGGTTATACAATTACGATCAGACAAAGCGCTATGTGGTGTCTGCGGTTACAATAACATGCACATTTAAAAATACTCGACAAAACGAAACTTAAAATATTATACAATATTGAACACAGAAAAATTCTGTACATTTTAGTACAAATTCTCGTATATTTATAGTGTTATTTCAATTAAAATATAATATAGTAGTTCAGCATGGGAATCATTTAATTTTTTTAGGCGTCTGATTTTTCCGAACATTTGTTCTGTATATACTCATCATAATAGTTTCTTTTTTATTATTATTATTATTTTTTCATTTCATTTATCTTTGTGGGTTTTCTTTCTTCTTTATGAAAGTTTTGAATTATTGATGACTCGAGGCCGGCTAATATATTCCTGAGTTTATCTCTTCATTTCACTTTTCAAAGACAGTATATTTTGTTGTACAATTCTGAGACAAAGACACCGAATATAGACAATCATTGTACCCGAATGGAAGCGGACTGTAAACTATGTATACCAGATGCTCTATCTAAGGTTTTAGCTACGTTGGGCATTTCAAGAACGCCGGCTACATCGTGGAATCTGAACGTTACTGAATTTGATTATTCGTTGAATCTTCTTTGGAAGCGAGTCGATAGCAAACAACAAAATCAACGTAAAACCAGGGAAAATGTCGCGGATTTGGTAACAAGTTCAACAGCGAAGGGCTCGTGTACTAAGGTTAATCCATGCACAGAAGAATATAGGAATAGCAGCACATCACCGTGCAAACATGGAGAGAGTGTGATGGCGGGGGAATTGAATACCGAATTTTCAGGTTCTTTTTTGACGTCTAAAGTTGAAAACAAAGTGAAAGAAAACACAGCGGAATTAAATGGTCATCATTCAGATAATTCAAGAACAGAAGAAAACTCTCCCAGGTTGAAAGCCGAAGAAAGAAATGACCTTCGATCCTCAGATAAAGATGGTTCAGAGGCGAAGCAATATAGACGTCACGGCGAAGCAGTTAAACCGAGTAGTTCAAGAAACTCTCTGCTCCATCGCAACGGTTACCGTGGAAACAACCATCTCCATAGAAACAATCGTTTCCATGCCAACAAGGCTACGTGTTCATGTGGGGAGGAATTCGACTTCAAAGAAAGAGCTGTCAGGCATATTCTATTTAGTTGTCCGCTCAGTCTCCGTTTTAGGGTCGATTTAGATTTTCGTATCCATGACGTCATAGATCAATGGAAGGACGACCAGCAAAGGATCTTGGGTAGAAAATGGTGGTACGCGTATAAGACAAGTGGTGTCCCGGATATTATGGGTACAAACCCAGTGATTGCAGACGTTGATCAACTGGAGGGAATGATTAATGACTTTATTACCAAAGCTGGAACAAACCAATTGTTGGATGGAAGTAAAAATAGGTTCTTGTTGATGGCGGGTTTGGAAGAGTTACCGTACGAACTGGCGGGTATGATTGACTTGGCGAGAGACGCAAAGAAGAAATAGGTTCGTTTGATGGCGGGTTTGGAAGAGTTACCGTACGAACTGGCGGGTATGATTGACTTGGCGAGAGACGCAAAGAATAAATAATAATAATCATCTAAACTTTTCTAAAATTCGAAGGCTCTTCAAAAGGTGAAGGAAAATAGGTTCGTGGCGCGGCCGCTAAGGTAACATCAAGATGAACTTGAAGAACGTGTGACGCGGCAGGAAATACAATAATTGTTTGCGGTGGCTTGGTAGGTGCATTTATTGCAGATCCGCAAAAACCGTCGACCTCGTACTAAATTCATTAAAACTATTTGATTTGTTTGGAATCCGAATCTTACATTCACGGTAATCCCTGTCACGGCACGCAGTCACGGTAAAGTCACTTTCACTCACGGTACGTGGTCACGGTAAAGTCACTTTCACTACGCGCGGTCATGGTAAAGTCACTTTCACTACACGCGGTCACGGTACGGTAAAGTCACTTTCACTACGCGTGGTCACTTTTTTCACGATACGTGGTCACGGTAAAGTCACTTTCACGATACGTCACGGTAAAGTACGTGGTCACGGTAAAGTCACTTTCACTACACGCGGTCACGGTAAAGTCACTTTTACGATACGTACGGTCACGGTCAAAGTCACTTTCACGTCACTTTCACGATACGCGGTCACACGCGGTCATGGCGGTAAAGGTCACGGTAAAGTCACTTTCACTACGCTCGGTCACGATACGTGGTCACGGTAAAGTCACTTTCACGATACGCGGTCACGGTAAAGTCACTTTCACTACGCGCGGTCACGGTAAAGTCACTTTCACGATACGTGGTCACGGTAAAGTCACGATACGTGGTCACGGTACGGCGGTCAGACAAAACTACTTACAATAGCCGTCTTTTAGAAAGACATTGAAGATTATATTAATAAATTGTTAAAAATTGATACTAATTATAATATAAATAAATAATTATGTTTATAATTCCATGGGCGTCATGGCTCCCCACGAAGGACCCGCCTTCAATTTCACGGGTAACACCACTGACAATTTAATCGCAGACTCCATCTCCTTTTTCACAATAGTCGCTACTCGGTACAAGTCTCCCTCCGTCACTTCTAAGATCAACTCGTCATGAAGCTGAAGAACAACGAACGCGCCTTGGGTGGATTGGGTACGAGTGTTGCTCCCAGGAGCCTGGGCATTAATTCTTGAACTCCTACGACGAGTCGTGATTTCTACTTCATCGTTGTAGAGTATTTTGTGCCGATGAGTTGCTCGGCACTTCGGGAACATTTCGGAGAGTTTTCGGTCGATGTTGATCATGGCAATTTTGACTAGGTCAGCCGCTGACCCTTGTACCGTAGTGTTCACAGCCTGGCGCTCGGCTTGACTTCGGGCATACACAATAGGGCTGTTGATGCCCGGTAAGTACCGTCGTCGCTTGGTTACGGTCAGTACAAACCCGTCTTTCTTGCAATGCTGTACCGTTGTTTTTAGATACTTCCTTTATTCCACTGAAACGAGATTTGAACTTTTCAATGAACACAGATGCATCTTCCTCGCTAACAACCAGCTGTTCACCGAGAGATTTGGCGCCAATTCCATAGATAATCCCGTAACAGATTTGCTTCGCTTGTTGCCGCTGGACATCACTTACAGCCGCGGGCTCAACTCCATTGAGTGAGCCAGCGATCATTTTGAACACATCTCCACCGGTATTAAGTAGCTTGAGCAGGCGCTCGTCTCCTGACAAGTGAGCAATGAGCCTCAGTTCTAATTGAGAGTAGTCAGCGGCAAGCATGACTCCTCCTTCAAAAGGTATGAAGGTAGTGCGCATGCTCACTGAAAACTTGGAATCACTCGCACGATTCATCCTCTGGGCTCCCTGTGGCGGGATTGTGGAAGCACTCGTTGGAAGATCAATCTCGAAGTCTCGCGGGACGTTCTGCAGGTTTGGTTCAGCGAAGGACACTCGTCCCGTAGCTGTGTGTATTTGACTTGTGGTGTATATGCGCTTCATGTTAACTCGTGGATTAAACATGTTTTGGCGCTGCACCGGGTACACGACCTTCGTAAGCGCGCAGTTCACGCGCCGCCATTCAAGGACCACGCCGGGTAATGGGTGAAAGGTTTTAAGTCGTTCCAAAATCTCTTTATTGGTGCTGAGGTGGTTGAGCTGCTTTCGTCCTCGTTTGGCGGCTGGAACTCGTCGCGTTGACCCAAGGGTTCGTCGTTTTGTTGCGTTGTTTTCTTCAAGTTTACCATCAACGGGAAGCCTTAGCTCCATAAACAGCACCTAGAAAGAAAGAAAGGAAGTCAATATACGGTCTCATGGTCGAACCTCTCATGGTCGAACCTCTAATGGTCGAACCTCTCAGGGTCGAACCTCTCAGGGATCGTATAAAAGTGTACTGACAGAATTCTCCAGAATTTCATACTTACAGTCGCAACATCGTCAGGACTTGTCAGAGAAAAGCTGTGGTTGGCTAACTTGTAAGCAGTTTCTTCGAGTGATCTTAGTTTAGTCTGTAGGATTAACTTAAGTCGTTCACATTCGTCCTCAGAAAAACCGATACCATTGAGCTCCATACGAGCCAGACACTTCATTACTGGCATCTCAACCTGGAAAAAGTGAAAGAAAAACTTTTACCTTGAAATTGTCTTTGGTTTTCATGTATTTGTATTATAATTCTCATCATCATCAGCATCATTACATTCTACAATCATCATTATCAACACCACTACTAGTAGTAGTATCACTATCATCATCATCATTACATTCTACAATCATCATTATCAACACCACTACTAGTAGTAGTATCACTATCATCATCATCAGCATCATTACATTCTACAATCATCATCATCAACACCACTACTAGTAGTAGTATCACTATCATCATCATCAGCATCATTACATTCTACAATCATCATTATCAACACCACTACTAGTAGTAGTATCACTATCATCAGCATCATTACATTCTACATCATCATTATCAACATCACTACTAGTAGTAGTACATCATCATCATCATTACATTCTACACTCTCATTAGTAACATCACTACTAGTATCAGTATCACTATCATCAGCATCATTACATTCTACAATCATCATTATCAACACCACTACTAGTAGTAGTATCACTATCATCATCATCATCATCATTACATTCTACAATCATCATTATCAACACCACTACTAGTAGTAGTATCACTATCATCATCATGATCCACATTTGTAACATCATCATCATCATCATCATCATCACTAAAACTACAACCATAACACTTTATTCACTTATATTGTACACCGTATAGTATTAAACAAAAATATAAAATAAGCATATATCATCACTACAACCACCATCATAATAATTTATTCGCTAGTATTAAACAAAAAATATTAAAATAGGCACACCATCATCATCACTACAACACCATCATAATAATTTATTCGCTAGTATTAAACAAAAAATATTAAAATAGGCACATCATCATCATCATCATCACTACTACCATCATAATAATTTATTCGCTAGTATTAAACAAAAATATTAAAATAGGCATATCATCATCACTGTAATAATCATGGTACCTGGTAAAATGCTCTGTCAAGCCCAACTTTATTCAAGTCCAATCGAAGCTGCTTCATCAACCAATAGGTAACAACAGCCTCGGTACTAGACCTCGCTCGGCCACTCATAGGACTTTGAGAAGCTAACCCAAGACTACCACACCCTAACACTGCACCGGTACCTTGACAAGAGAAAAGATTGTCTTTAGATTATTAACGAAATTTAAGTATCACTTGCTTTTACCGCCTTCGTTACCAGACCTCCTCCTATGCTATGAAAGGATCGTCGCCGCACGGAAAACTACAAACATAGGCGAACATATACATACAACTTATTTGATGGTTTGACAGATAATACGCGCGGATATTTTACGAATTGCGTAGTATTTTTCTGAGTCCGTAGGGCGAGGAAAAATACGAGTAATGAGTAAAATGTCTGCAAGTATTATCTGTCAAACCATCAAATAAGGGGTTTATTATTCCACAATTGATTTTGTTTCTTTGTTTCCTGAAGTTTTTGAGCCATTTTTGCTATATTTTTCGTGCGCGCGCGAGCTGTGTAATACGCTGGCATATTTTGCATGTTCTCTTGCGCTTATATGGTAAAATGACGCACGAGTGGAATAATAAAGTGCAATATTGCCGACAAGCGCACGATTTCAGCGTGTCTTGTTGTTTTGGGGGTTTGGGGGAAATTTGGAAATTTTGGACGAGCGAGGAATGGAACCAAAATTTCCAAAGTTCCCCCAAAACAACAGGCTCTGCAGGCTTGTCTACCTCTGCAAATTTGTTACACACATTGTTGCAGTAGTAGGATCACATTGTACTTCAATAATCTTGGTCACAATAATTGTAGAGGTGGACACACGCTGAAGTCATAGTGCTAGCAATATTGCGCGCAATGTTGCACCGTGTGCCAAGGTATTAATAATAATAATAATAATAATAATAATAATAATAATAATAATAATAATAATAATATAATATTAATAATAATAATAATAATAATAATAATAATAATAATAATAATAATAATAATAATAATAATAATAATAATAATAATAATAATGACTTTATTCAGTTTTTCCACTAGGTGGCTCTAATGGTATTGCTAATGTTTCTATATTAGAATGCCATGAGCGAGTGAATACCTTCTAATAACTCTGTTTTATCACTGATGTACTCCGCTGCAAGATGATGGAGACTTCTTTCCTTTGCTGTAGGGTCGAGCAGCCATGCAGCTACTTTGGGGTCTTCGACTTCACCACTTAACGTTATACCACTGCTTTGCGCTAAGACCTGCAGACAAGTGACACAAGTAAGCGTTGGGCTACCTGTGGTGTCTCTTATAACCGGAAGTATTCATCGTATTGTGATGAACTTTTTTCTAATGAAAACTATGGGGATTTTGGGTTCAATATTTTCCTGTAGTGGGCTACCTATGGTATAGCTGTTTGATTGCGGGTTTCCAACCGGAAGTGATTTACTAAGTAAATTTTAGGAAACACATTTTTTCTTGGGTTGGGCTACCTTTGGTAGCTCTTGGGAAGTTAGTGATGAGTTCGAAAAAACAATGCAAACATACCTTGTACTGCGTTGTTGAATCGAAGCAGAACTTCATTCCCTTCCGTTTTCCTTTATATTCCAGCACGGCTTTTATCCCTTCGAGTCTTGCAGAAACCGACAAGTTGGACGCAACCACCGATTCGTCAAGGCAGCCCGTGCCTTCAGTCACGTGACCAGACTCTCTAAGGGAAATATAATAGGCGTCTCTACCTCCCCAGCACACAGCGAGCCCAACCACAGCTTCATCCGTACCATCTATAGCAAGTCCCTTCAAAGTAGGACTATGTTTTATCATAGGTCCCTTATTGAAGCATCCTCCTATCTTGGGCACATTATCAAGTACTCTCTCACAGCCCAGTGACAAGGAGAACTCTTTTCGCACCTTCCACTCTTTGATAAAATGATGGAAAAGAAGCTCATTGGCTGACACGTCGACAATAACAACGCTGGTGTAGGTACATGAAGGCGAGGCTTCAGAGTCGATGACGAGAGAGCCTGGGCTGGAAGTCTCGTTGCTAGGGGTTACCTGGGTACATTCAAACGCGTCAGATTCGGGGGTATCTACGACAAAAAGTCTTTTTCCAGATCCGTTTCTTGTGTTCCGTGGGGTTTCAGGTTTGTCAATTCCTTTAGACTTGATCCTCGTGAACGACGTCTTTTTTCCCATCAGGATTCGCCTCACAGAATCCACGGGTTCCTCCAAAACATAATTCCTTATCTACTTTAGTAGTCGCACTGTTAGATCCAATAGACGAACCTCCATCCGTTGGCTTGGTGTGTCCCATTACGATGTTTCTACCCGACACTTGACTTTCATCATTTTGCCTTTGATTCTCTTCAGTCTTTTCGTCTAAAGGGCTTTCCGACAACGATAGATTCAACGAAAATGATCCAGTTATTTCGAGCAGCTCTTCTCTCTCACTTTCTTCGCTAGGCTGCCTTGGTCTGCGTGGTGGTGATGACAGAGCGCATGTATTTACAGGGCTGCATGGCCCGGTGAGGTGGCCAGACACGGACACGCCAGTTTGAAAGCGGCCACCGGAATCGAACTCCCCGACAATGTCCTCATCCACATTCCCGATTTCGTGATCTTTGTCCTTTGGATGGCGATTGCGCTTCCATTTGTTAATGTTGATATCTTGGCAATTTTCTTCCTGGTGCTTGACTTCCTGGAAATTCCCTTCCTGGAATTTTTCTTGACTATTCGCCTTTTTCTGGAAAGGATCGTTCTGGTCGACAAACTCCGGTGAATTACTTCTCCGCCGAGTGTTCCTCTTACTGTCGATTTCCTGAAGTATGACATCACAGTGCTGAGCAATTATGTCGTCCGAGATCGACGAAATCCCATCAAATTCTAACTGTTCGCTGTGGTGGACTTCAGAATTAATCTGTGTGAAGCCACCGCACTGAGCCAAGTAGCTATCACTCATACTATACCCTAAAGACTCTTCACCATCACCTACATTGCTTTGTGGATTAGCTCTCTCTTCATCTAGAGGCTCAGAATAAAGTTCTGGTGATACATTCGGGCCTGGGGCCACTTTATTTTCAGATGTGTCCATTGAGTTGTCGAAAAGAACAGCAGAAGAGCAGGAGTCTTCTTGGAATGAAAACGACCGCGTTGTGTTCAGAAGTGAGTCTTGTTTCTTAGGGTCAGTAGTAGCTTGCTCTTGTGCCTTTGCTGGAACCTCACGTCTTGGGAACTTCTCTTTTGGCGAATCACTGCGGCGTTCATTTCTCGGAGAGCGTCGCTTAGCAACAGATGTCGCAGATGAGGCAGAATTTCTCGTAGAACATCTTTGAGTTCTCTCTACAGTACTTGTAAAATTGGCGCCCGTATTTAGACTACATAACGTTGTCTTGGTTTCGTCCCGTCTGTCCAGCAGGTTGTTTCCAATCTCATCCTTACCAACCTGGAACCCATTTCCTTTCTCTTCATCAGCGTTGCGCTTCTGGTTTTCTTCTACAGGGAAACCTCCTCTACTCTTGGCAGCCTCTGATTGGTCATGCAATAAACGATCTCTGCTCTGATTGGTTGAAACTTTATCACGTGTGAAGAGATTCACAGGTTTATGATTACGATCATTCAAATGGAATTCTTTCTTATTATTTGTTATCAAAGAATCGTGATGTTGGTCATGCGTGTTGTTTACTTGCTTCAACTGGAAGTACAGCTGACCGGAAGTACGGTTCACCCTGCTCGCGACATTATCCTTCCCACCATTAACCGTAGAAACGTCTCTCTTCTCCTTCAGTTTTGTTGTTTCGTAGGCTGTATTCGAACATGAGGGATTATTGAAACGTCCTTGTTGAGTCTTGGCATTATTCACGTTGACATCAGGTGGTCTCATGTCATCGCCACGTGTTAATCTCTCTTGATCCTTTTGTAAAGGCTGTTTTTGACACAGTCCTGCTCGTCCCGCTTCTGACACCATATTTACTTCCGTGACGCCTTTTTTCTTTCCATCCAGACATGTTGATAATGCGTTACTTTTCTGAGCTTTATAATCAATAATAGCAACATCTTTCCCACTACCCAAATCACTCATTCCATCAGACCCCTTGGTAACGAGGGAGTGCTTCTCTATGTCACGCATTCTCGCGGTAGTCACGGTAGTCTCACGTCTGTCTTCCTCATCTTTAGCTTTACTCACTGGAAGTTCGTTGTTGTTTGGAGACCTTGAACTTCGTCGTAGAGGAGGCGATTTACGCTGCCGATAAGATCCCGACAACTTTCGTCTGTTCGAGTATCTTCGCTTCTTTCCAGTCGTATCTTTATCACGTGATAGAGTGCCCTGACCTTTAAGACCGATTGAAGTCCCGGGTACTTCCGGTATAGACACTTCCGGTATAGACACTTCCGGTACGGTTGCTTTCCAATGAATGCCAAGTTGAGCGACATCATCTTTAAGGTGTTGTTTCGCCTCTGTCACGATCAAGACTG
Source organism: Actinostola sp. cb2023 (assembly GCA_033675265.1). NCBI lineage: Eukaryota > Metazoa > Cnidaria > Anthozoa > Actiniaria > Actinostolidae > Actinostola > Actinostola sp. cb2023. The sequence goes on along the minus strand of JAUJYZ010000269.1, from coordinate 76,585 downwards.
CGGCTTCTTTCTCGCTGAGTCCTCTCTTTCCCGCCACCCAAATCACGCGCGCCTCGTTTCGATGGCGAACTTCTACATCGGTTTCTCCGTGGTGTTTGCGCTCGCTGACAAACGGTGCAGCGTTTCTCAAAACTGTCTCGACGTCTTCCGGTTTTGCCGACGCCAGCGATGCTGTGGTTTGAAAGCCAGCGGTATAAAGCATCCGCGCACGCGCAGCGTTCAAAACCGAAATCCTGACCAAGTCGCACAGTTCTCTCTCCACACCAAATGACAACCTGCTCTGGAACTGTGACAGCAAAAGGTCGAGGTTTATCCAGCCGAGTTTCTGACAGAAAACTGTAACCATCCCCGCAAACGTTGAAGCAGAACTCTGCAGCGATTGGACCATTCCGCGTGTAGCGCCGTATCGTGTCGCCACGACGTTCAAAGGAACTTCGTGGACCAAATCCTGTAGCGCCAAGGCGGCGAAGAAGCGTCGATGGACCCTGAGTTGCTGTCTCTGTTGTGGAGTTCGTGTTGGTATTCTTCCTCGTGATGCAAGTGAGAGATAGACTTCCTGGATACCTACAATGTCAGCCACGCGACGCATGTGGGACGGCAGGCGTTCCCATATACTTAGAAACTGATTCCAGTCAAGGTTTGGCCATTGTGTCTCCACATATATGGGCGTAACCTAGAACAAGACATATATATTAAAGGCTATGCTAGTTTCTCTCTCATTCTAGGTTATGGGATTCCTGTGTCGTTTAGGTCGCCACAGGAAGCCCAATAGGCATTTGTAATCAAGTCAATATAATATAACCTAAAACCATTAGTTCAAATCTATAACTCTCAACACGCTATTGGGATACCTGTGCTTTTATGTACACTGATGCAAATATCTTTGGGATACCTGTGCTTTTATGTACACTGATGCAAATATCTTTGGGATACCTGTACTTTTATGTACACTGATGCAAATATCTTTGGGATACCTGTGCTTTGATGTACACTGATGCAAATATCTTTGGGATACCTGTGCTTTTATGTACACTGATGCAAATATCTTTGGGATACCTGTACTTTTATGTACACTGATGCAAATATCTTTGGGATACCTGTGCTTTGATGTACACTGATGCAAATATCGTTGGGATACCTGTGCTTTTATGTACACTAGTTTTAATGCAAATATTTTTGGGATACCTGTCCTTTTTCAATTACCACAGGAAGCCCATTAATGATAAAAACCAGCTTGTACCTGATACATTATATGAAGTTCACTCTCCAACACAAAGCATTTTCTGGCTTGCTGTAGATCACCAAATACAACCAAGGCTTCGTCGGGTGACAATGCAGAGGCTACTGTAGCTGCGCCAAGCTGGGTGGGCACGTACCTTTCGTGAGACGACGCTGCCTCTGATTCCTGAAAAGGTTTCGTTAAAATATTCGTGAATAAAAGCGACAGCTTCTACACAGGCAGCCCAACCATTGTTTCTGAGCTACTTATAATAAATAAAAATATATTTGTATGCGCGCGTCTTTTTTGATGGGTTTCCTGTGGTAGAGCACGCGCGCGCGTATTGTTGGGCTCCCTGTGCGTGTCTCGTAAGATGCGCCCGCTGAAAGTGCAGTATTTAAACAAGTCCAGAACTGGCCCCACCTTTCTCAATAACTATATAAATACTGGGAGCGAAAGAAATATAAAGACTACGAGAAGCGCGCGAGTACTGGGCTCTCTGTGCTGTGCGCACAAATGTATGATGTTGGGCTCCTTGTGCGCGTCCCGTAAGACGTGCCCGCACAAACGTACCTTGTCTTCATCTGCTTTCTTGTCTTTGGTCACTTGCACGCGAATAAATTCATTATCCACCAAGAACTTTATAGTATCAGTAATTACGCACTTAGTACCATCAGTATCACTCTCGTGTGACGAGGAGGCAAAGAACGTACAGGCAGAGTAACGCTCTACGTCACGCATTCCTGTGACCACACCACTTGATATGACCTCCAGTAACGCTCGCTTCATCCCACCATTCATTTCTTTCACTTGTTTAGAGAAAAAATAATCTATATTATTATTTGAGAGGGTTTAATAAAAGCAAGAGAAAGAGGTGGAGAAAGAGGAAGGAGGAAAGGGACAAAGAAGGGAGAAAGAAGGGAAAGTCAAGCTAGGAGGAAGGAAGAAAAGAAGCCAGAGGAAGAGGAGAAGGAAGATGAAATAGGAGGGAGAAGAAAGGATTCATTTCCCACACCCTCTCCTCCATAGCATGGCCACATGCATACAAATTACGGCACATTTTACAAACACAACGAGAATCTTACACAGCAAACAACTTTGCACAGGTTTCAGTTCGCTCTTCATCAGTGTCGTTGCCTTGTGTCGCTCGGTCGTCTTGCACACCAGAATACTCTCACCAAGCTCGTCGACACCCTTACGACCCGCTCGTCCAGCCATCTGCTTGTACACCAAAGGGTCAATCATCTTACCATGAAAGGTGGGCGTACGTATGATAACACGGCGAGCGGGAAGATTCACACCTGGGAACAAATGTTTAAAATTCACTTGAAAACTTAAACTTATGAACGCGTGGTGAAAGGTGGGCCTGGAACTTTGTCTGCATTTGTGGGGGGGGGGGGGGGGGGAGAGAGGGGGGGGGGGGGAGGGGTGGGGGTCTGTCCTTTCCATCTTCATCTCCCCCAAGCAAAAAAGGACCGCAGACCACCCAAAAATGTAGGCTACTCGTCAAATCTCAATATATATGGTTCACATACCTGAACATAAAGTAGACGTTGCTACGAGTATTCTTATGGTCCCCTGTCTGAACGCCCCTTCAATAATGTCCCTCTCGTCTACAGTGAGCCCAGCGTGATGGTACGCTACACTGTACGGTATAACCCTCCTCAAAACCGAGTCCAGACCGACAGGCGTACGTTTTAATTGCTCGAAGACCTCTCGGATGCCTTCGTAGTCAAACGCGATTAAATCCGACGCTTTCACGAAGCCCGATTTATGAGAACTGTTGTCACTTTTTCTTGCTAAAGCAGCATTTCCGATCGTGGCGAAATGGCGAGCAATTGCCTCTGCCTGCTTCTCGCACCAGTTTTTCGTCGGGCAAAAAATGAGCACAGAGTGTCCCCCTGTGATGGTTTCTTTACATAGTGGAATCACGTGATCGTTGTCATTGGCAACGGCAGTCGTCATGTCGATGTCCCGGATTTTCTTCATAGTGTTGTCATAGATAGTTGGACCGACTTTGACCATCTCGGTCAAGGGGACTGGTCTGTGGTCTGTGAAGTACACGTCTGCGGCAAGCCAACGAGCGAGCATGTCTAGGTTGGGTAAGGTCGCACTCATGCAGACTATTTGGATTGGAGGCTCAGTTGCTATATATATTTCAGAAAAAATATGGACGTAAGATTTCTAAATTCCATGATAAAAAGAGCATTATCATCACCATTGGTAGGATGGCCCTTGCATGCGTGTAAATTACTAAAACCATACTGTACGCACTACGGTACGGTTACGTTACGGAAAATAAACGACTCTAATCATTATCATCATCAAGATCATTTACATGTAGTCACTATTTCAGTTCTCAAATAAAACTGCACTCACCATTTTTGCCTTCTTCAGCTTGTTCGTTTTGAACTCTCTCCTGTCCCGTGACAAAACGTATCTTGGTAAGAAATAGCTCCAGTAGGTACCCCCTGTGGGGGTCCCCGATCATGTGCATTTCATCCACTACTACCACCCCCAGAGTAGACATTTTTTTCTCGTCCATCAGACGATTCAGTAAGCTGTTTGCCTTCTCTATTGTACACACAGCAATGTCCACAACAGTAAACCCACCAGCAGGGTTATGGCTTCCCATGAAGCCTTCTACACGTACACTGGCTTCTTCAAACAAACGCTGTTAAGACAAAACGTACAAAATAATTCCTCACTTGTCTTACTGATGTATTTGTTACAGTAGTAGCATTGTATATATCTAGATGTCCTTACCTGAAGATAAAACATCTTCTCCCTAGCAACGCTTACATATGGTAAAATAAACAATGCTTTTCTCTTGGTTTCCAGGACTCTCTTCAGCATCAAGAGCTCTGCAACCATAGTCTTGCCAGCACTTGTTGGTGCTGAGTAGACCAGATTACCTGGAATATATAACATATGTAGATGATGATGATGATGGTTGTGGTGATAATGATGACAAAGCCAAGGAGGAGTATGTTGGTGATGGCGATGGAGATAATGATTATGTGTATGATGATGATGGTGGTGGTGATAATGATGATAGTGGTGACACAATGTATGATGGTTGTGGTGATAATGATGATGATGACGAAGGTGATGATGATAGTGGTGAGGATGTGATGATGATGATGGTGATGGAGATAATGATGGATGATAGTGGTGATGGAGATGATGATGATAGTGGGGATGGAGATGATGATGATGATGATAGTGGTGATGGAGATAATGATGATGATAGTGGTGATGGAGATAATGATGATGATGATAGTGGTGATGGAGATAATGATGATGATGATAGTGGTGATGGAGATGATGATGATGGTGATAATGATGATGGTGGTGGTGGTGGTGGAGATAACGATTATGATGCTGATGGTAGAGATAATGAAAATAACTTTCTTGTGCACATAATTATGTAATATTAATACTCTACCTCCTCTAAGCACATTTCCAGTCCTTAAACACTCTGCCTGCCACTCAAACATGTGTGTAATACCCATATCATTATATCGCTGCAATACCGAGGGTGGTAGCCCCCATGACGCAAGGTTAAGTACATCACTATCACTGCCAGGGCAAACCTCTAGAATGCTACTAGTACTACTACCAGTACTGTCGCTCTCACTTGACTTTGAACTTCCACGTTTTGATAACCTGTTGTTAAACAAAAGAGATCAAGTCATCTTTCTTTTAGAAATAAAAATGGGAATTGGAAATAACTAATTAATATCTTGTTACCTCGACTTTCCAGTATTCTGTTCTTTCTCATCATTTCTCTGTGCTTCAACAATCCCAAGACTCTCAGAAACAGAGGAATTTGACAGCAAATTCACCGGTGAAAAGACAGGCAAATTAGCTGTCGGTGAAACCAAGACATGTCCACTCTCCTCTATTGGAGTTGATATCCTCTCTCTTCCCTTTATAGCTCCTTTCTGAGCTTCAAATAAATTACTTTTTGGAGTATTAGAATTGTCAAGAGACTCATGCGGTGTACTTGTTGCAGCGTTCCCTGTTAATCTTCGTTTGTGAGGAACAGGTGTGGTTGTAGTGACATGGTCTTGTTCCAGTCTGTCCATTTCTGAGAGCGCAGCAGCATCAAAGTCAAAGCCAAATGATACACTGAGAGAACTAGAAGGTGATGTGAAGAGAGGGCTGTTGTTTGTGGAAATGGCATCCTGTGTCACACAAAAGTTAAACAAGCAAATTATTATTATTGTTAATAATAATAATAATAATAATAATAATAATAATAATAATAACAACAATAATAATAATAATAATAATAACAACAGCAATAATAATAATAATAATATTAATGAACTAAATATTAATGTGTCTTGTCATTCTAGTACACTGTTTAAGGAATAGTCAACGCTTAGCGTGCGTCCATCGAGTTATGGCAGCACGCGGGAATTTGGGAGAGCATGAGAGAAGCGTAAGAGTTGCTCAAGGTGTAGAGCAACTCTAGCTTCACGAGTGCTCTCCCAAATTCCCAAGTGCTCCATAAACTCGATGGATGCACAGCTAAAGCGTTGACCATTTCTTTTATAACATAGTCACTGCAAATTCAAATGAAACGATTTGATTTTCCGATTGAATTCAGATCGCGTGCTATGCCGATGATGTGAGCGTGTGTCCAACCAATCAGAGCGCGCATTATATCATATCTATGTTATAATTATTATTACTCTACTCTAATTAAGCCAGACATCTTCTTCTGATGGACACCTTTGTCTGGTCCCCGCTGCCTTGTTTTATTAGACATGTATAAAACAAAGAGTAGTAGCAGTATTTTAGGGATATCTAGGGATATTTAAGGTGTCTATCTATCTATCTATATTTCAGATATCTTACATGATCATATTCTTGCTTTCTTGTCTGGTGTAGTGTGGATGTCGGAGCAGATGGATTCCTAAATCCTGATCATTTTACAGAAACAAACAATAATTTAACAAACAAAATTCTAATTACACATGCTAACTCGACTTCATAATACAACATCGGAATGATTAAATCTAGAGAACATAACTTATTAAGGAGTAGTTATTAAGCTTACATGTTTAGTTTTATGTTTTACTATTTTTAGAGCTTTTTCAAAAAGTGCATTGAGAAGACGATAGAAAAATAATAATGATATTATTATTAAAATATTATACTCTAATTTTCTCAGAGATTTCATAGTCAATCTAACCTTGAGTTGTTTTGTCACTGTGTACAAACTGCTTGTTCTGTGTCGTACTGTCGTTTGTTGGTTTTACAGATTTTTTTTGCTTCCATGTTTGAGACAGTCGCTTCATCCCACAGAAAATTAGATTTCTCGATAACTTCAACTAACTAACAGCACATTTGCGCTCGTGTATTCATTGTAAGCTGCCCGTAGCAAGAGAGAGAACAAAACTTTCGTTGTAAACAAAAAGAGTTCAGTTTGGACGCCATTTTGGAATTTTGAAATTGACCGCCTCGCGCATGCGCTCTGAAAGCCACCACAGGAAGCCCAGTGTCGCGTGTTCCCGAATTTTCCGCGATAGAGCGCAGTCTCCTTGGTAGAGTCTCAGGATATGATTTAAAATTGAGTTCATAATAATCGCTCTAGCGTGCTGTAGATATCCCCACTGGAGATTTCATAGTTGTCTAGATGGAGCAATGGTTTAATAGAGGATATCTGAAGTTATGGCCTAGGGGCCGGATATCCTCTCCCTCCCTGGCCTTTTGGTTAGGACTGTTTTATCCGAGATAGTGCGGGTGGGTACAGTTGATTCGATGTCTCAGCTTCTCAGAATGTCTCAGAAGAATCGTCCCATTTTGTCTTTATTTTTCAGTTTATTTTCTCCTTTCCCTGAGGGAGGGGTGGGAGAGGAGTTGTCTTTAATACGGCTACGAGTTCGAGCCTTGCATTGTGGAAATTTTTTCCCGATCTTTTAAATTCTCAGTTTTTTTTAATATAAATTCGATGCTATAATTTTTTTTTCAGTATTAGAAATAAATAATAAATACAACGAATTTTCTCGTCTTTTATCTCGGTGGGCTGCCTGTGGTAGCAGCCATTCCAAGATGGCGGACCATAGTATTGTTGACTACTTCAAAGAACGAGAAGGTTACCGTTGTGGCTATTGTGGTAGCAGTGATACTAACTACTCCAATGGTAAGCAGAAGGATTCGTACTTATTTTAGGCACGTTATTTGCACGGAATTTTTCAAATACAGAGTAGTAAATAAATATAAGAAACTACCATAAGTTTTACTTATATGCCCGCCCGATTATGGGATACTCGAAGTGCACTTCCGGGTTTCGTTTATACTTTCGTACCTCTGGAACCTGCAAAGGAATACTTTAGTTTCGTTATCGCTGTTTCATAGTACGAGTTTTGACAGATCTTCAAGCGTACAGCAAAGCGAAACAAAGGAAAATCAGAATGGAGATCATGGAATGGAAAACCAGAATGTTGTTGGCTTCTGAAGTCCTGGTCTATTAGACCTTGTTACACACTTGTTTTAGTTGTAAGAGGTCAGGGCCCAGTTGTTCGAAAGTGGGTCATAACGTTTGAACCAAAGTCACGGTTAAATATCAGCCTCTCATAGTCCAATCAAATAGCCAGAATAGCTATATTTAAACTGGCATTCATGGGTTAACGTTAACCCGCTTTCGAACAACTGGGGCCCAGGTCTTCATGTAGCTGCACAAAAGTCCTGGCAATTGTTCTACATGTATAGTCATTCTATGTATTGTTTTTACATTAAAAAAATAATAGTCAGGACAATTTGTGCAGTATACACAAAGACCTAATGCCTTGTAAGAGCTATATTGAATATATAGTCTGTGAGACATCAGTACTTCTATTCACCTTAGTTGATATTATTATTTAGGAATGTGGGCACATGAGATGGAATGCGAAGATTATCAAGACTTGATTGACAGGGGCTGGAGAAGGTAACTGAAAGGTTCAGACATGTGCGCAATGCAATAGGTTAACTTCCTCCTTTAGACATCCAGTACTGCTGCTGAGCAGATCTAGATTGAATTGGAAAAGGAGAACCTACATGTAGTTGGTCCATGAGTGAACTCTGATTTCTTAGTTTAGTATCATTATTATCTTAGCTGTACATTGATTTAGTGATTGTAATTTTTAAGTTGTGAGCCAGGGCTACAAGTTTATTAGTGCTATGCACTGTTATAATTACTTACTCTCTTTAAATAAAAACTCTATCTATCTATCTTATCAAAGTCCCCCAAATATATTCTAATACTAATATAATAATTATTATTACTAACAGTAAACTACATGTAATATATCTTCTACATATAGCAGGGACCACGGAGACGTGGGGGCTTTGGCCCCCTCACTTTTAGCCAGAAACGTTGTCACAATATGTTGTTGTCTGGCCCCGTATGCATACGAAAGGTGAATAGCTCCACCGTATAAGTCTTATCCAAACCCCCCCAGTTATCCAATAAATTTTATCCGTTGGATAAGACTTATCCCCGCTATTCACCTTTCGTGTAACCGGGGCCTGAGTATATACTCCCCCTAGTATACATCCCCCCCCCCCCCCCCCCCCCCCCCCCCAGGGTGCTCCACTGTCTCATGTAGTGCCGTCTTTTGCATAATTGCCAGCCTCATGGCTCATGCACTCTCAATGCAGCTTGTAGGACCTGAACAAACGCCTTGCAGTATTCACGACTACTGTACATATCTTACCATCAAACAGTTATCCATATTGATCAATGTAATCTTGCCCCTGAATTAAAGTTCTGAATGAATGAATGAATGAACTTTATTTAAACACGGAATCAAAATCACAAAAATTAAAATTAATTACAAAGTGCTCTCCCTTTGAGCCGTGTAAAAAGATAATTCTACCTAATTATTGTAATATTTGTTTTATCAATCAATCAATACTTTATTGACTGTAGGAGTGGGAAATACTGCTATAAACCGATGATGAAAGTAACATGTTGCCCTCCATACACTATCAAGTATGTAATATGACAAGAAGTTATTATCTATTGTTGTACACAGGAGTGGGAAGAAGTGTTATAAACCTGTGAATCATAAAATATGTTGCCCTAGATACACAATCAAGTATGTTTGAATACTAAATATATAGTCAATAATAATAATTGTTACCCCTTACTGACACCTTACCAACCACTTACTGACACCTTACCAACCACTTACTGACACCTTACCAACCACTTACTGACACCTTACCAACCACTTACTGACACCATACCAACCACTTACTGACACCATACCAACCACAACCACTTACTGACACCTTACCCTGACACCTTACCAACCACTTACTGACACCTTACCAACCACTTACTGACACCTTACCAACCACTTACTGATACCTTACCAACCACTTACTGACACCTTACCAACCACTTACTGACACCTTACCAACCACTTACTGACACCTTACCAACCACTTACTGACACCTTACCAACCACTTACTGACACCTTACCAACCACTTACTGACACCTTACCAACCACTTACTGACACCTTACCAACCACTTACTGACACCTTACCAACCACTTACTGACATGTACCTAATACCAACCACTTACTGACGCCTTACCAACCACTTACTGACGCCTTACAACAACCACTTACTGACACCCAAACCACCAACCACTTACTGACACCTTACCAACCACTTACTGACAACCTTACCTTACCAACCACTTACTGACACCTTACCAACCACTTACTGACACCTTACCAACCACTTACTGACACCTTACCAACCACTTACTGACAAGTACCTTACCAACCACTTACTGACACCATACCAACCACTTACTGACACCTTACCAACCACTTACTGACACCTTACCAACCACTTACTGACACCTTACCAACCACTTACTGACACCTTACCAACCACTTACCCTTACCAACCACTTACTGACACCTTACCAACCACTTACTGACACCTTACCAACCACTTACTGACACCTTACCTTACCAACCACTTACTGACACCTTACCAACCACTTACTGACACCTTACCAACCACTTACTGACACCTTACCAACCACTTACTGACACCTTACCAACCACTTACTGACACCTTACCAACCACTTACTGACACCTTACCAACCACTTACTGACACCTTACCAACCACTTACCAACCACTTACTGACACCTTACCAACCACTTACTGACACCTTACCAACCACTTACTGACACCTTACCAACCACTTACTGACACCTTACCAACCACTTACTGACACCTTACCAACCACTTACTGACACCTTACCAACCACTTACTGACACCTTACCAACCACTTACTGACACCTTACTTACCAACCACTTACTGACAAGTACCTTACTGACACCTTACCAACAACCACTTACTGACACCTTACACAACCACTTACTGACACCTTACCACTTACTGACACCTTACCACCACTTACTGACACCTTACCAACCACTTACTGACACCTTACCAACCACTTACTGACACCTTACCAACCACTTACTGACACCTTACCAACCACTTACTGACCACTTACCACCTTACCAACCACTTACTGACACCTTACTGACAACCACCACTTACTGACACCTTACCAACCACTTACTGACACCTTGACAACCACCTACTGACACCTACCAAACACTTACTGACACCTTACCAACCACTTACTGACACCTTACCAACCACTTACTGACACCTTACCCAACCACTTACTGACACCTTACCAACCACTTACTGACAACCACTTACTGACACCTTACCACCACTTACTGACACCTTACCAACCACTTACTGACACCTTACCACTGACACCTTACCAACCACTTACTGACACCTTACCAACCACTTACTGACACCTTACCAACCACTTACTGACACCTTACCAACCACTTACTGACACCTTACCAACCACTTACTGACACCTTACCAACCACTTACTGACACCTTACCAACCACTTACTAACACCCACTACCAACCACTTACTGACAACCACTTACCTTACCAAAACACCTTACCACCACTTACTGACTAATCAACTAACTAATCAATAACTTATTGATATCTTGCTATTGTCATGACAACCTTATAACTGGTTTATATAATGTTAAATAGATGTGCTGCTCTTCAGTTTAAAGCCACAAAGTCACAGAAGAAAGTCCTCAAAGAAATGACAAAATATCTAAACTCATCTGAGTCAAGTAAGGTCGACATTGATCACCAATATAAATGTCTCAATATTTACATCATTTTAACTGTGTTATAATTGCATAGGAAAATATGAGAATGAAAGAATGAATGAGAAAAAAAGTGAAAAAAGTGATACAAGCAAAGAGACGTCATCTTTTGATGTGCTTGGAGCAACCTCATCATCAAATGAAAAGGCTCTGAAAAAGCATCCCAGTAAGTGACATGTATGTTATTACAGTCAGGTATTGTTCAATTCTCACAAAGGAATCAGCACCTTTTTGCCATAAGTTGTGTGGGTTGAGTGATGATATGAATTTAGGCATTCATCATAATTTCAATTGCATATACACATATAGGTCGTGGGTTAGGTGCTGATGCAAGTAAGCCACCATGTCAAAAAGCAAAGGTTCTGAGAATAGAAAGAAAACAACAAAAACTTGCTGGCAGAGGAATTGGGGTATGGAAATATGTTGTTGTTAAAACATAGTAGAATCTTTTTATGTATAGATGGATGGATGGAAAGATGGATGGATAGATAGATGGAAGGGTGGGTAGGTTTATAGATGGATGGATGGATGGATGGATGGATCATGGAAAGATGGATGGATGGGTGGATAGATAGATGGAAGGGTGGGTAGGTTTATAGATGGATGGATGGATGGATGGATGGATATAGATGATGGAAGGGTGGTGGTTTATAGATGGATGGAGGTTTATAGATGGATGGATGGATGGATGGATGGATGGATGGATGGATAGATGGATGGGTGGATAGATATATGGAAGGGTGGGTAGGTTTATAGATGGATGGACACAAAATGAAGGAAAATCATTAGAAGAACTTCTATTAGAATATACACACAATTCAAGTCCTGCTCACAAGCTGGAGGTATTGCACGTCAAGTATATCGTAAATCTCTCTATTGCTGGTAGTACTAATGTATTACTTCCCATTGGAATTTTTGAGAACAAAATTAACCAGTGATTGTATGGGTCTTTGAGATTATTTCAGTGAAGTTTCAGCTAAATCAAATTTTAAACGATTTACGTACTAGTTCCCCTTTAAGGATAGCAAATAATTCAAATAAAATACTAATAATGCTGTAATTGAATACACTGTGTTGTTGTTTTCCCAGATCAAAATGGTTCGTGCCGACATGGAATCAGAGGAGTTCAAAAAGACGTTTAATAAATCACACATTGTTTATCAAAAATACCAAATGGCAATACACAATGACTCCCCTGATAAGTGTACAGCAAAACAGGTGAGAAAGTATATTCCATGTACATTCTTTCATCTTCTCATTCATCTACTTATTCATTTATCCATCCATCCATCCATCCATTCGTCCATCCATCCACTCATTCATCCATCCATCCATCCATCCATCCATCCATCCACTCATTCATCCATTTATATATCCATTCATTCGCCCATCAAGTTGTTCATCCATTTTCTTTTCAGTTAAACATTCTCAATCATTCACTCATCCGTTTATTTCCTCTTATCCATTTAGTTTTTCATTTTCCCATTACTTCCCATACATTCAGTTGTATTTGTTTTTGCAGTTTCAAAGGTTTCTTGTGGATTCTCCATTGAATGTGAGTATGTCATCCATCACAATAAATATTAACACTAATTAATGTATTATATCCTACATGTTATACCAGTAGTAATGATGATGATATTTTGAGAGATAAAGATAATGTTTGTGGTAATTATGATGGTGATGAAAATGATGGACTTATTAATAGTATCAGTAGCCCATGAATTAGGGCGTCCATCTGTTATACTACTGTTAGCCATCATGTTCCCAGATCAGGCTTTTTTAGTAACATATTGGTGCCATAATGGATTTCATTGAGGTTGCATAATTAATGAAAGTACATGTAGGAGCAGGCGTCGATGGAGGCTCCTATTCATGGGATCTTGATATGTTTTGCAGCATTATAAAGGACCAGGTGCACCGTCCATTGGATATGGAACCTTCCACCAACAATACTACATAGATGGTATGTCATCATCACCACCCATAATCATCACAGCTCCATCATCATAAACTCCATCATCATTACATCATCAGCTCCATCATCATTACGTCATCAGCTCCATCATCATTACATCATCAGCTTCATCATCATCATGAACTCCATCATCATCAGCTCCATCATCATTACATCATCAGCTCCATCATCAGCTCCATCATCAGCTTCATCATCATCATGAACTCCATCATCATCAGCTCCATCATCATTACATCATCAGCTCCATCATCATTACATCATCAGCTCCATCATCATTACATCATCAGCTCCATCATCATTACATCATCAGCTTCATCATCATCACGACTCCATCATCATCAGCTCCATCATCATTACATCATCAACTCCATCATCGTTACATCATCAGCTCCATCATCATTACATCATCAGCTCCATCATCATTACATCAGCTCCATCATCATTACACCATCATCATCATGCTCCATCATCATCATCATCATTACATCATCAGCTTCATCATGAACTCCATCATCATCAGCTCCATCATCATTACATCATCAGCTCCATCATCATTACATCATCAGCTCCATCATCGTTACATCATCAGCTCCATCATCATTACATCATCAGCTCCATCATCATTACATCATCAGCTCTATCATCATTACATCATCAGCTCTATCATCATTACATCATCAGCTCCATCATCATTACATCATCAGCTCTATCATCATTACATCATCAGCTCTATCATCATTACATCATCAGCTCCATCATCATTACATCATCAGCTCTATCATCATTACATCATCAGCTCCATCATCATTACATCATCAGCTCCATCATCACTGTTATCACATCTGTGGTCATCACAACACCTATAACTCAGAAACCAAACTTTATTGCATTTCAGATGTACTTGTTGCAGTGGGGGTACTTGATATACTACCTAGGTGTATGTCATCCGTCTACCTATTCTATGACCCAGCATATGGTTTTCTGTCACTTGGCGTGTATTCAGCACTGAGAGAAATGTATCTGACTCAACAACTACACAAAGAAGCTCCAAGTATTGAGTCTTATTACATGGGCTTTTACATTCATTCATGTCCAAAAATGAGTTATAAGGTAAGTATTAGATATACAAATGTACCAGTACTTGTATCTCATCATCATGACTATCACACTACCACCACCCCAACTATCATCATCACCATCATTGCTATCATTCATCATCATCACTACTACAGCAACCACCATCATCACTACCACCACCCCAACTATCATCATCACCATCACTGCCATCATTCATCATCATCACTACTACAGCAACCACCATCATCACTACCACCACCCCAACTATCATCATCACCATCATCACTGCTACAGCAACCACCATCATCACTACACCACCCCAACTATCATCATCACCATCATTGCTATCTTCACAGCAACCACCATCATCACTACCACCACCCCAACTATCATCATCACCATCATTCATCATCATCACTACTACAGCAACCACCATCATCACTACCACCACCCCAACTATCATCATCACCATCATTGCTATCATTCATCATCATCACCATCACCACTACGTCACCACAACTACATGTATTAAGTTGAAAATGTGGTAGTTGTAGTCAGGCATGTTAAGCGAAAAATGAAAAACTAGAAATGTTGTCACTGACTAGAAATTTAATTTGGACGTTTCGGTTGATGCTACAACCTTCCTCAGCAGCGATGTTATGACAGGCTATAATAATGTGGATCATTTACATAAACTGTTATATATACACAAGGGAAATAAACATGTAAACGAACATGTTTATTTCCCTTGTGTATATAACAGTTTATGTAAATGATCCACATTATTATAGCCAGTCATAACATCGCTGCTGAGGAAGGTTGTAGCATCAACCGAAACGTCCAAATTAAATTTCTATCAGTGACAACATTTCTAGTTTTTCATTTTTCGCTTAACTACATGTATCATCATTTGTTACCGTCACTGTCATCATCATCTGATAAGTACATTCACATTGTTTCAGTAAATAGTCTAGGATAATGTTGTAACTTTGGTTGGTTTCCAGGGCAACTACTACCCATCATACCTTGTGTGCCCAGAAACATATAACTGGGTTCCAATTGAGGAATGCAGACCGAAACTTGACCTCAAGAAATATTCACGACTGGATGAGAAGTCTGCAAGTAAGAAAAGTCCCCTCCTTTCATTCATCCTACTTCCTTTCCTTCTTTCTTTCTTCTTTCTCTCATCTTCATTGTCATTTTATAATTCTTTAGTTCCCTCAAGCACAGACATCAACACAGTATTGGTTCTTCATGAACGACAAATCATGCCATACCAGGTAACCAGGTAGCCATGAGGACGTAACCATGGAGATGTCACCATGGGAGATGTAACCATGGAACCATGGGAGATGTAACCATGGAGATGCTACCATGGGAGATGTAACCATGGAGATGCAACCATGGGACATATCACCATGGAGATGTAACCATGGAGATGCTACCATGGGAGATGTAACCATGGAGATGCTACCATGGGAGATGTAATCATGGAGATGCAACCATGACCATGGAGATGTAACCATGGAGACATATAAACCATGTCAATGTCACCATGGAGATGTAACCATGGAGACATAACCATGGACATGCAACCATGGGAGATGTAACCATGGGGGTTTCACCATGGAGATGTAACCATGGAGACATAACCATGGAGATGTAACCATGGAGATGTAACCGTGGAGATGTAACCATGTTAATGTCACCATGGAGACGTAACCATGGATATGTAACCAATGGAGATGTCACCATGGAGATGTCACCATGGAGACGTAACCATGGATATGTAACCAATGGAGACGTAACCATGGATATGTAACCAATGGAGATGTCACCATGGAGATGTAACCTAGCAACCAAGAATGCAATATTACTTGATTCATCTCATTTTTTTTCTCATTCATTCAGATATTTATAGTTATAAAAGCCAGTTCTAGCAATGAAAGTGATGAAGAAGACGATGTTGATGTAGAAACTATTCAGGAATATGCTGACTTAGTTGGGCCTGTCGTAGCATCACGAATGTTATTGTACAGATCATGAATATGCTGTTCTATGTCATCTACGTGATAAACAGGGTTGTCTGTGTCACTAGATGCTTGAATAGTCTGAGTAAATGTCTCAGTGAGGGCTTCACATTATTACAATGTAGTTAGACACAATATACATGTACCTTTTGCAATTTACTGTCACATACTGGTAATGTACAGTATACAGCTATTTCAAAAAAGGTTGGTGCCAGTTTTGTTGCATGTTGCATGTTGCATACCATTAGCCCGAAATGTATTGTGGATCATATGTAAACAATGTCTGCATGCACATACAGAAGAAAATATGCCGGCTTCGTATTGCGAAGGTAAAGTTTGGGAAAATTCCCAGAGTCCATATTGTTGTGACCTTTCGCTGACTCCATTCACATCGCCCATAGTGCATTTCGGGCTTGGTATGCAACATGCAAGATGCAAGATGCAACAAAACCTTCACCAACCTTTTTTGAAATAGCTGTATACAAGTTCTTCAGCTGGATGGTGAACACAGTTTTAGTAATCAACTATAGATAGACAAATAACATTATAAACAGATTTGTCTGATGACATGCCATCGTCTTGAAATAGACAGTCGATTTTTGTCATCCAGTACAACCAATAGACCGAATGCAATAATGGCGTCCAATTTCAATTGCCATTGTTCTGGACTGACCAGCCTCTCATACAGGTGAAAATGCTTTTGTGTTTCCACATGAACACGAGGCCAGTCAGTCCAGAACAATGGCAATTGAAATTGGACGCCATTATTGCATTCGGTCTATTAAGGTTTCAAAATAGCTGATGCTGAGTTTATAAACTCAGTGTTCGTAATAGAATTGTTGTCTATATGTTATGTTAGATACATACAAGCATGCATCATAAGGTATTCTTACTTGTTAATTAGTTTATTGTTGTAGTTAATTTATTATGTGTATTTAGTGCATTAGCCTGTAATTCAGTGTATTATAACTGCAAAGGGCTCAAATTAACCAGTTATTATTATTATTACTTAGTAGGAAACAGAAATAAAGTTATTATTATTATTATTTAGACTGCACAACTCAGGCCACTTAAGGCCAGGAGTTTTCGGCCGTACACATGAAATTCGGATGTACACTTGAAATTGACCTTAATCAGAGTTACATATAAGCAAATGGAACGATTTTATGCCTTATGACATATTTCGTCGAACTTAATATTTTGGTGATATTTTTGTGATATGGGACGTGTCACATGACATGTTACGACATAAATCACCTTTTTCAAAATGGGTCAATGGGGACAAAAGGAACTAAGGATGTTTTTGCAGTTTTAGTGTTGCCTTAATGTGTTCTTTAAAGATCAGCCTTAACAGCTGGGCTATCATTCGTGTTTTAGGAGATAAAGGCTAAAATGTGAAGTCATGTGACCTATTTTGCATATTATCTCCTAAAACACGAATGATAGCCCAGCTGTTAAGGCTGATCTTTAAAGAACACAGTAAGGCAACACTAAAACTGCAAAAACATCTTTAGTTCCTTTTGTCCCCATTGGCCCATTTTGAAAAAGGTGATTTATGACGTCACGTGACACATCCCATACCACCAAAATACCACCAAAATGTTAAGTTCGACGAAATATGTCATATGGCATAAAATTGTTTCATTTGCTTATATGTAACTCTATAAGGCAATTTCAAGTGAATAGCAGCTACTCCTGGCCTTAAGTGGCCTGAGAAGTGTATTATAGAGTGATTCCAATAAACCTGGGCATTACTAACTCCACTAATACACTCTATATTAGACACTCACTCTTGTTTCTTTGCATCTAATAAACACTCGTCTGACAGCTAATGAGGGTTTATCACGTAATTTCAAAACTCATAGGACAAAAAATGATTATCATAGCTGGAAAGAGCTCGTTGAAATTAGTAAAAATGTGAAGTTTGGAAAAGATCGCTTCACAAATTGCGAAGATATGAATTTTCAAAAATCGAAATTTTATATGAAAACCTTTGGAAATTTACGCTGTAGGCAACTCTTGCCTACCAACAAAGGTTTTCATACAAAATTTCGAATTTTGAAAATTCATATCTTCGCAATTTGTGAAGCGATCTTTTCCAAACTTCACATTTTTACTAATTTCAACAAGCTCTTTCCAGCTACGATAATCATTTTTTTGTCCTATGAGTTTTGAAATTACATGATAAACCCTCATTAGTATTGGCCAGGTTTATTGGAATCACTTTATTGTTCATGAAGCGCTAATGGCTATACAGAATTAGCGCTATATAAATCGGCTTACTATTATTATCACCATAGGCCATGGATGGATTATACTTTATTCTATAGGATATTCATTGTAAATTTATATTATTTTACAGTGTGTGCACATGATATTATATTTTAGCTTAAAGAACGTTGGAGTTAATTATGTACAAGAAATGACTCTGTTAATTATTAAAGACAACATTATTGAACTTTGCTTCAAACCACTGTGGCTCAATAAATCAGTTCTACATTTTAATGTAAAAAAAGATTTTATAATCCTAATTTTGCACTGTAATGCAATATGAACCTGTAATTTCTATAACTTACATTATTAACACATGAATCTAACTTCTACTTGGATATATTATGTAAGTAGGTGACAGAATATAGCTGTGCATGTATATGGCTTGCACGATCACGTGCCAGCAGCCATGACGGGACAGGATAAAGGAATACCTTTCCCCCAAGGAATTGAATTCTTTCTCATGTAAAATGTTTTATAGTTCCTGCCCCCTGTCATGGCTGCCGGCACGTGATCGTGCAAACCCTCTATATATATGCACTATATACCCTTGTACACGTACAGTTAACAACACACTGGGAGTTGCCACAAGCAAGCCTAGGTATTGATTTTGCTTCTCGAGTGCTCTACATCTCCCAGGTCAAAACAATTGCAAAGGTGGACACATTCAGCAATCATATCACCAGTAATATTGCACTGTTAGAATTGGCTATATGTAGCAAATCATAGCGTCTTTTAGCACCCTGGTGCATAAATAGTCACTGGGAAATCTACAGAGAATGCTGTTATGTGTAGACAGTGTTTACATGGACTACATCTCAGCGATACTTCTGTTCAACCCGTAACAATATTTCCTGACTTTCTCTTCATGCTGGTGACTAATGTCAACATAGTCACAATTAGATTTGTTATTTTCCATCCATGTTTTCACTTTCGGCCATGGATTGAAATCGAAGGACAATAATTCAAGTTGTGATAGAATTATTGTGATCCAGCTGTCGGCAAAGGTTTCTCGATCACCACAGAGAAATGGCGATTTAGCAAGGTAATTATTCTCAAGGGTATTGAGATGAAAGATGACTTCTGATTTTCCGTAGCTGATCAGCGATAAATTGGCTTCACCTGGAAGGCTGTCTTCTTGGTATAATAGTGAGGGATAGATGTAGTTATGGCTGACATCTCTGAAAACCAGTCAAAGTAAATGTTATTTCAAAGCTTCATTTCAAATTGCTGCACAAACAGATCGGTTCTTTCCTTGTGTACCGACACAGTTGACATTTAAGAGTGATTTTCTAGAAAAATCAAACATCAGCTGGCCACTTGAAAAAATAGATTTCTCTGAAACTTTGCATACAAGTAAGTATTCCTGCCCTGATTACAAAAATATACTTGTAAGGCGTCGGCACCTTTGGTTTCCATGGCAACGGCCCAATGTTAATTTGAAGTGATTTTCAGCCTCTCAAAAGTCAAAATTTCTCCATCTTTGAACACATACTGCAATTTCTCTGTAGCTCTTTCATCAACAACAATCATGTCATATGAAAGAACCATCCTTAGTCTTTTCCGTTCACCGGTAATTTTGGATTCCGTTGCTATAGCAACTGTGGACACGCATCGCGGGCGCAACATGCTTTTATATTTTTCAAAATGTCTTATTTTGTCCTATATTTTGACTTCGATAACTCTGATGGTAACGCTCAGATTCTAAAGCTGCCAATCACATTTACATACTTTATTCAACTGCTATTGAAAAAAGCTTTCAAATTTTTGGGGCCTAAAATAACGGTCTTCTGACATCCACTGAAACACATCGTGGTGAAGCAAATCCTTCAAAATAGCAAAAATCACGGAAAGTAATCCATCTGAAAGGTAAACTTCTGATCTCTTCTAAAAACTAAATAATCAATGATTACCTAATATAACACCTACAATTTAAGTTAGCTATCTAATATCTGAAATAAATATTATACAATGCCGATTAATTTGCATAATTAATTAATTTTTTTGGAACGATTTAAATTAAAATTGCTCAAAATTATTCAACTTTTTGATGGTCAAACTTTGCTCACTGCATCTTTTGAAACTGTGTATCCATAGACTATTATGCCTGGAATTTCAAGCCATAGCTTTAATAAATAATTAATATGGTTTCTATGGCAACATGATTTACATGTAAATAAGCCAAATGTGCATGTTATTTCTTTTAAAAACACGATTTTTTTTTGGACTTAAGATTCAGCATTAAAGTATTTATTTAATCTTAAATAAAAAGGCGTTAAGGCATTAAAAATAATAGAAGTGTTTTGTGCCACCTTATTATTTTTGTTTGGTACTGAACATAGTCAAGTTACTTACGCCAGTGAACTTGGACAACAGTCAACCCCTGCCTTTTCACTTGATCATCAACGCTAGTTCGGACTGTAATATATATGTATCAGCATTTGTTGACGTTATTCAAACTTGCAAGAGCAATTATTATAAGTGCCTCGATATATGGATCCTTTCGTTTTCCAGTAAAATATGATGATGGTATATCAAACTCATCACATAAGCGTTTTAACAGGCAAATTCCCATTGAATTGAACCTTTCGTTTTTTGATCATTCACATAAGTTATATAGCTAATTGCAAAATCGTTGTCGGGTTGAAAATCATGAAAGCTATGACCAAAAGGAATTCTGGGAAATTAAAACTCTCAAATAAAACCGTCAAATGATCAACCTTTTTATCCAGACTTGTAGGATCTTAGTTAAATAGTGCTAACATTTCCGTTCGGAATTTTGTACCACGTGATCACTTTAAGCCAATCATTTCGTTCAAAAATGGTACAAAACACTCCATGCAGTGAGACAAAATTCCGAACAGACATGTTACCACTTCAGAGACCAGTTTCCATAGTAAGAAGAGATTTGAATATTTTATATAATGTTACAGAAAAATTGAACGCTAAAATATTCTTAAAATCCATAAGAATATAAACCAGATATAAACTTATTTGCTGAACGTTGTGGGGGATCGCTGATGGAGTCGTTATTATGAGCCTCTATTTGCAAACGCGTATTTCCTTTATAGAAAGCAAATTAGAACTTGACATCAAGATTCTAAAAAGGCCGAGTTTTGGTGAATGTTGTTAAAGGTCACATGCAACCAATCAACAAACTTTTAATCAATAAAAGATAATCATCAGTGTTGTGAATACTCTGGCAAAGTTTTGTAGTTCTACCGTCGCTATAGTGTTCGAGTTATAACAGTTTGAAGTTGCCTAATGAGCTGTTTCCGAATAATACCTGAAGACATTCAATATTTGACCAAGGTGGACTTGTGACATCACTGTACTGTTGGAAAACGCTTCGTCCACTACTACGTTTAGATTGTATATTACATCATTTCTCTATACCTTTCAAACTACCTTTGTGTACTGAAGATGGTGGGAGTCTGGCGTGTTTGGGTCAAAAGTGATGTACTGAACGCGAGTAAAGATCTGAGAATTTTACGAAGATGAAGTGAAGATCAGCCGTTTTGAATAAGGCTGCTCTATCATGAAATATAACCGGCAAAAACTATCGAATGAAAAGTCAGAATCAATTGTTTTCTAAGACTTTGTTTGGAAAATGCATTGGGTGGAACGCCTCTTGCCATCCAATGCATTTTCCAAACAAAATCTTAGAAAACCATCGATTTTATTTTTAATGCCATTTCTCCTGGGTCAGACATTATGATCTGAACTGACTACGCCCTTTTACTAATTTCTAGCTGCTCATTTCATTTCTGGAGTTCAATTTGAAACTGCTGGTCGATTTATGGGAGTTAGAGTCACGTGACCTCTTAGTGCAAGTCGCCTATTGTGTCGCTCAGCACATTCTGCCGTATTCGGTATGATTACCAGAGTATAATCCACAGCTATTCGATATAAAGATGACATCATTTGGGGCCGATAGGGTATTATTCGAGTTATGCGCATTTCAAATTACACGTATCATAGTTCGAATTACACGCTTTTTGAGTTACGCGCTTGACCACACCCAAATCTGCCACACCCAGAGCATAACTAAAAGTGACTAAGAGAATTTAGTGAGTTCGAGTTACGCGATGTGTGCGTAAAACGCACTAAAAAGTTTCGTGGAGTTAAACATTTTTTATAAAAGACTAAAAAAAACAAGCTTGAAAAGGATTTCAAAATATAAGTACATCGCAGAGGCGTGATCGAGGTAACATGAATAGTCAACTTTACTAAAAGGTGCAGCAAACAAACAAACAAAAAGGAATTCTACAAATAAATAAAACAAGCAAATATATTTTTGTCACCAGAACAACGTACAGGCTAGGCATATAGTCCCACCTATAATCCCACCTATATTCTGTTCTAACATCATTCCATGAGTGAGGCAGCTAATTGGTTTGCCCACTCTCATCGGCTAAGTGTGAAAGCAATATGAACGTTGTTTACCAAACAAAAATAATAAGGTGGCTCAAAACACTTATATTCTTTTGAATGCCTTAACACCATTTTTTTATAATTTAAGATTAATACTTTAATGCCAAATGTTGTCTAACTATAAAATCGTGCTTTTTAAAAGAAACGCATTCTTATTTGCTTGTACATGTAAAGTCAGGTTGCCATAGAAACCATATGAATTATTTATTAAAGCTATAGTTTGAAATGCCCGGCATAATAGTCTATGGATACAAAACTTCCAGTGAGCGAAGTTTGACTAACAAAAAGTTGAATAATTTTGAGTAATTTTAATTTAAATCGTGCAAAAAGTTATAATTAATTATGCAAATTAATCGCCTTCGTATAATATTTATTTCAGATATTAGAAAGCTAACTTAAATTGTAGGTGTTATATTAGGTAATCATTGATTATTTAGTTTTTAGAAAAGATCAGAAGTTTACTTTTCAGATGATTTACTTTCCGTGATTTTTGCTATTTTGAAGGATTTGCTTCACCACGATGTGTTTCAGTGGATGTTAGAAGACCGTTATTTTAGGCCCCAAAAATTTGAAAGCTTTTTTCAATAGCAGTTGGATAAAGTTTGTAAATGTGACTGGAAGCTTTAGAATCTGAGCGTTACCATCAGAGTTATCGAAGCCAGAATATAGGCCAAAATAAGGCATTTTGAAAAATATAAAAGTATGTTGCGCCCGCGATGCGTGTGCACGGTTGCTATAGCAACGGAATCCAAAATTACCTGTGAACGGAAAAGTCTAAGGATGGTTCTTTCACATGACATTATTGTTGTTGATGAAAGAGCTACAGAGAAATTGCAGCACGTGTTCAAAGATGGAGAAATTTTGACTTTTGAGAGGCTGAAAATCACTTCAAATTAACATTGGGCCGTTGCCATGGAAACCAAAGGTGCCGACGCCTTATAAGTATATTTTTGTAATCAGGGCAGGAATACTTACTTGTATGCAAAGTTTCAGAGAAATCTATTTTTTCAAGTGGCCAAATATTTATCAAAATGTTTGATATTTACAGAAATTCACTCTTAACAATTGAAGTGCTCCCTGCAAGAACAACGTAAGTGATCTCTGATCAAAATCTAAATTCTCCTCGAGATTCTTTGAATTTCAAAGGAGAATTTGGGTTTTGATCACAAGTCACTTACTCCGTTCTTGCAGGGACCCCTTCAATTAGAGTTAGAGTTTTCTTGGAGTCAATAGTCAACGAGTAGCGTCGAGTTGGCTATTTGAACTCTTAAAAAAACGAGGAGGAGTAGTCTAATAATTATTGTTTTTAAATTAGTAGAAACCAACTAGCATACTACCTTCAAATTTAGACCAATATTTATTGATTTTCGCTTTGTTTTTGTTCAAAACGCCGGCTTTTTCGCTACTCACTATCTATCACTCAATAGATAGTGAGTACGTCAGCCAATCAAATTGTAGGATTCGTGATAGTATGCTAGTTGGTTTCCACTAAAATTCAATAGAAACAACAAAAGACACGAAGTACGAGCCAAGAGATCTGGATCAAGTTGCCTAAAACTTAACACCAGACACAACTGCTACGGTCACTAAAATAGTGATTTAGACTGGACTGAACGTCTGACGTTAGTCGTCGTATCTGGCAATAATTTTTGATTGCTGACGTACTGTACCTATTGAGAGCAGCAGATGCCCAACACACAACTGAATTCACTTTTGCCCTCATCTCTGGTGTCTGTCCAAAACCTGCAAAGTTGCCATATTTCTCAGCCAGGTAGAGTACAATAGCCAAGCTGAAAGTCAATAAAGATGTATTACTTAATATAGTTACACTAGTAATAATAATGACAATCAATTTATTGAAGATCTTTGAATTCCAAAGGAGAATTTAGATGTTGATCACAAGTCACTTACACTGTTCTTGTATGGACCCCTAAGTGATCACTGATCAAACACTGAATTCTCCTCTAGACTCTTTGAATTCCAAAGGAGAACTTGGATTTTGATCACGTAAACATCATCCTGATGCATGGTAGTAGTTATGATGATGCATGATTACATTCATAGTTGGTGTTGATGAGTGCTGTACTGTTTTTGTTGATCAAAACCTACCTTCCTGTGATATGGTTTTCATTGTCTGAGATCATCGGCACTGAACCAAAAGGGCTCATACCAGAGAATCCCACAGGCCTAGCCTCTTCAATATTCACCATAGTATATGGAATTTTATTCTGTAGGAAAGTAATACAATAATGACTGATGACCTTTCATGGATTTAGCAACTTCAGAATACCCTGCAACTATAGTCAAGTCTAGTCTAGAGCTGGATCTACTTTTTGCAATCATATGAAAATGGCCCGCGTGAAAGAAAATTCATAGCAAGAGGTATTTAACGTCGACCTAGATTTATTTTTCTGCTCGCGTTTCTTAGCGATATTTTAATTTTAAGCTTAACCCATTCGCTCCTGAGCTATTTTGAGTTTTTTAGCGATTTTCTGGACCTAATCACGTCGTAGGAAATTTCGATTCCATATAAGGGGTTTCCATGGAAATCTTGACAGTTCTGAATGCCTGTGGGCTCGCGTCTTCACGTGTGCTGCCTTTCTTCTTGGGAGCTCATAGGGGCTAGTAGTGATTACTACTCGAAGAGGCCAATTTTGCATTTTTAGAGACTGTGTTTATAGCCATTATTCACCACAGAAGCCCCCAGGACAGCATCATTAAGCTTGACTGGTGTGGTAGAGACCGTTCTCCTGGAAGAACTCAGGAGGAAGATACGAATTCACGAACACATTTCGGCAGCTCGTTGAGATTTTCCAAAATGGCGGACTCAAAGTGAAATCGTCTCTCTGGTCTTTCTGTGGTGGATTCCAGGGCCTACAAAGGCATTTTTGGCGACTTTGAACTTGAAAAGAATGCAACCGGTGCAATATTTTGCCTGTAGGACCGAGTGGCTCGACACTCTATAAAACTCTAAAAAAAGGAAATGGCGGGATACTTTCTGTGGAAAATTCCCGGATGTTCCCGGCATCCTTTTCGGGCGTGCAGAAGGAAAACACGTGTTAGCGAAAGTGGTCCTAAGGAAATGGCTATTGTTCTGCAAGCTAAGGAAGAGAGAGTGAAAAATTCATGACTATATCAAGAAGAGAGATGGAAGTTTGCCGAGAAAGTGGCGTTTTGTTTCGGAAGGATGTAGTTTGGAAGAGAATCCAAGTCAAATGTCGTTCATTTTCGAGGTGTAAAATTGCGTCAAAAACGCGCATTTTTGATTTCTATGAAAAATAAATTGAACTAGTGCCCAGAAATCGGACCTGTAAGTCAGTTTACTTGAAGTTAAAATTTGAAGAGTTATCTAGTTGTCACTAAAAACTGGTCATGAGATCGATGTTACGAAAATTCAGAAAGTTTGAATTTTTAAAAGCAGTATCGATTTTTACGGGCAGTTTCGGGCGCCGTGGGAGTCAAAGGGTTAAAGAAAATAAATTTTTATTTCATATTTCAAAAGCTGGCAGCCATTTTGTCAAAATGCTGTAGGTAACTATCGAGAAATAGTCCGAAGTTCTCGATCAATCAGTGCGCTTGATTTTCTATAATCACCTGTGTAATTCTACTAATATTACTTAGTAGGAAACAGAAATAAAGTTTGTAAGTTATATCCCGTCTGGGCTCAGTATTTTTTCTGAGTCTTTTTATGCTTGAAGAAACCTTACGAACTACATTAGAAATAAAGTTATTATTATTATTATTTAGACTGCACATTAGTGTAAAATAGAGTGATTCCAATAAATCTGGGCATTACTAACTCCACTAATACACACTATTATAGACACTCACTCTTTTGTTCCTTTGCATCTAATAAACACTGACAGCTAATTAGTAGTGGCCAGGTTTATTGGAATCACTTTATTGTTCATGAAGCGCTAATGGCTATACAGAATTAGCGCTACATAAATTGGCTTATTATTATTATTATCACCATATATAGGCATTGCCATGGATGGATTATACTTTATTCTATAGGATATTCTTTGTAAATTTATATTATTTTACAGTGTGTGCACATGATATTATATTTTAGCTTAAAGAACGTTAGAGTTAATTATGTACAAGAAATGACTCTGTTAATTATTAAAGACAACATCATTGAACTTTGCTTCAAACCACTGTGGCTCAATAAATCAGTTCTACATTTTAATGTAAAAAAAGATTTTATAATCCTAATTTTGCACTGTAATGCAATAATATGAACCTGTAATTTCTATAACTTACATTATTAACACATGAATCTAACTTCTACTTGGATATATTATGGAAGTAGGTGACAGAATATAGCTGTGCATGTATATGGCTTGCACGATCACGTGCCAGCAGCCATGACGGGACAGGATAAAGGAATACCTTTCCCCCAAGGAATTGAATTCTTTCTCATGTAAAATGTTTTACTGTTCCTGCCCCCTGTCATGGCTGCCGGCACGTGATCGTGCAAACCCTCTATATATATGCACTATATACCCTTGTACACATACAGTTAACAACACACTGGGAGTTGCCACAAGCAAACCTAGGTATTGATTTTGCTTCTCGAGTGCTCTACATCTCCCAGAGTGCATGTTATATTGCAAATATTTTATAATATAATTTATTTTTACACCCAATATCCTTTTCCAAAGTATAGTGTTAATTAGGTATTCAATCTCTCTCAAGTTTTAAAAGTTCAACAGTTAGAGACAACTATTATTCCTCAGTCTCGTACTGAAGCTTCACATTTTGAAATGTGAAGCAAAATATGTGAAATTAGT
This sequence comes from Actinostola sp. cb2023, assembly GCA_033675265.1. Lineage (NCBI taxonomy): Eukaryota > Metazoa > Cnidaria > Anthozoa > Actiniaria > Actinostolidae > Actinostola > Actinostola sp. cb2023. The sequence continues at coordinate 48,530 of JAUJYZ010000269.1, read as the reverse complement.
TAATGTGCAGAGTTCTCCAGAAGTTCCATCAGCCAGCTTTTTGCTAACTACTCTAAAGCTGAAGAGACCCATGTTGCACCATTGTACCCAATATCGCCAGCAATGACAGGGTGTGTCCACCTCTGCAATGTTGCAGAAGTAGGATCACTTGTACATGTAGTCCAATAACCTTGGTCAAAACAATTGCAAAAGTGGACACATTCAGCAATCATATCGCCAGTAATATTGCACTGTTAGAATTGGCTATATGTAGCAAATCAAACACTTCCTGTAGCGTCTTTTAGTCCCCACAGCACCCTGGTGCATAAATAGTCACTGGGAAATCTACAGAGAATGCTGTTATGTGTAGACAGTGTTTACATGGACTACATCTCAGCGATACTTCTGTTCAACCCGTAACAATATTTCCTGACTTTCTCTTCATGCTGGTGACTAATGTCAACATAGTCACAATTAGATTTGTTATTTTCCATCCATGTTTTCACTTTCGGCCATGGATTGAAATCGAAGGACAATAATTCAAGTTGTGATAGAATTATTGTGATCCAGCTGTCGGCAAAGGTTTCTCGATCACCACAGAGAAATGGCGATTTAGCAAGGTAATTATTCTCAAGGGTATTGAGATGAAAGATGACTTCTGATTTTCCGTAGCTGATCAGCGATAAATTGGCTTCACCTGGAAGGCTGTCTTCTTGGTATAATAGTGAGGGATAGATGTAGTTATGGCTGACATCTCTGAAAACCAGTCAAAGTAAATGTTATTTCAAAGCTTCATTTCAAATTGCTGCACAAACAGATCGGTTCTTTCCTTGTGTACCGACACAGTTGACATTTAACAATTGAAGGGCTCCCTGCAAGAACAACGTAAGTGATCTCTGATTTCTAAATTCTCCTCGAGATTCTTTGAATTTCAAAGGAGAATTTGGGGCACAAGTCACTTACTCCGTTCGCAGGGACCCCTTCAATTAGAGTTAGAGTTTTCTATGAGTCAATAGTCAATGAGGCACGTAGCGTCGAGTTGGCTATTTGAACTCATAAAAAAAAACAGAACGAGTAGTCTAATTTATTGTTTTAGTAGAAACCAACTAGCATACTGCCTTCGAATTTATACCAATATTTATTGATTTTCGCTTTGTTTTTTGTTCAAAATGCCGGCTTTTTCGCTACTCACTATCTATCACTCAGTAGATAGTGAGTACGTTAGCCAATCAAATTGCAGGATTCGTGATAGTATGCTAGTTGGTTTCCACTAAAATTCAATAGAAACAACACAAGACTCCAAGTTATTCAACAGAACGAAGCTCACAAACAATACAATAAGTTTGCTATTGAATTACGTCAACCGTGTCGGTACACAAAGTACAAGCCAAGAGATCTGGATCAAGTTGCCTAAAACTTAACACCAGACACAACTGCTACGGTCACTAAAATAGTGATTTAGACTGGACTGAACGTCTGACGTTAGTCGTTGTATCTGGCAATAATTTTTGATTGCTGACGTACTGTACCTATTGAGAGCAGCAGATGCCCAACACACAACTGAATTCACTTTTGCCCTCATCTCTGGTGTCTGTCCAAAACCTGCAAAGTTGCCATATTTCTCAGCCAGGTAGAGTACAATAGCCAAGCTGAAAGTCAATAAAGATGTATTACTTAATATAGTTACACTAGTAATAATAATGACAATCAATTTATTGAAGATCTTTGAATTCCAAAGGAGAATTTAGATTTTGATCACAAGTCACTTACACTGTTCTTGCATGGACCCCTAAGTGATCACTGATCAAACACTGAATTCTCCTCTAGACTCTTTGAATTCCAAAGGAGAATTTGGATTTGGATCACAAGTCACTTACACTGTTCTTGCATGGACCCCTAAGTGATCACTGATCAAACACTGAATTCTCTCCTAGACTCTTTGAATTCCAAAGGAGAATTTGGATTTGGATCACAAGTCACTTACACTGTTCTTGTATGGACCCCTAAGTGATCACTGATCAAACACTGAATTCTCTCCTAGACTCTTTGAATTTCAAAGGAGAATTTGGGTTTTGATCACAAGTCAAACACTGTTCATCCCCTGATGCATGATGGAAGTTCTGATAGATGCTTGATTCCACATTCATAATTTGGATGATCACAAGTGCTGTACTGTTTTTGGACCCCTAAGTGATCAAAAACCTACCTTCCTGTGATAAAGGAGAACTTGGATTGTCTGACAAGTCATCATGTTCTTGCATGGACCCCTAAGGGATCATGATCAGAGAATCCCACAGGCCTAGCCTCTTCAATATTCACCATAGTATATGGAATTTTATTCTGTAGGAAAGTAATACAATAATGACTGATGACCTTTCATGGATTTAGCAACTTCAGAATACCCTGCAACTATAGTCAAGTCTAGTCTAGATTCCAAAGGGATCTACTTTTTCATATGTCACTTACACTGTTCCCGCGTGAAAGAAAAGGATTTTGGATAGCAAGAGGTATTTAACGACTCTTTGAATTCCAAAGGAGAATTTGGATTTGGATCACAAGTTTCTTACGATGTTTTTGTTTGGACCCCTAAGTGATCATGATCAAACACTGATTTCTCTCCTAGACTCTTTGAAAAAAGGAGACGGATTTGGATCACAAGTTCTTGCCCCTAAGTGATCACTGATCGATTTCTCCTAGATTTCGAATGAATCCGTGTCGTCACAAGTCACTTACCGTGCGCCCCTAAGTGATCACTTTCAAACACAGTCAGACTACGAAATCTGCTCAATGGAGAATTTGTGACGTCAAAGTACTTATCATTTTCTTGTATACAAAAGTGCCCACTGTGCAAATTACTGACATTCTTAACTCTTTGAATTCCAAAGTTTTCTGTTAAACTTTTTTTTGGACCATTCACAGAAAAGAGTGCTACTTCCCTAGAAAAAATATAAATAAGTTACGACAAACAAGCACTACACTGTTGACGTCATGGAATTAAGTGATCACTGATCAAACACTGATTTCAAACCTTTTGATAACTCGCAAATGCGAAGCTCAAATCCCTTACAGGGGGGGTACTCAGGGGACCCCTAAGTGATCACGGGGAGGTGCGAAGGCCTTTTTTGAATTCCAAAGGAGAACTTTGAAATTCGCGACTTTGGACTTTTTTGCTGTACTGTTTTTGTTTGATCAAAATTTTCCTGTGATATGACTTTTTTTTGTCTAGATCATCGGCACTTGGCCAAGGGCTTTTTTTTGGAATCCCACAGGCCTAGCCTCTTCATATCCACCATAGTATATGGATTTTATGTGTAGGAAAGTAATTTCATTAATGACTGATGAAACTACATGGAATAAGCAACTGACATGACCCTGCAGATAGTCAAGCTCTAGTCCATAGTTATCTACTTTTTGCAAGTATAAAATGGCACAATGAAAGAAATAGCAGGTGGACGCATAAATTTATCTCGCATTCCGGCTTCTTGCGATTTTTTGCTTCTTATGTTGATAGAGCAGATTTTCGAATGACTGTGAAAAACTTACGGCACGGACGTGCCGATTTTTTGTGCCGTGTGCCGTGGTTTTTCACAGTCATACGAAATCTGCTCTATGGTAATTTAGTGACGTCAACGTTTTTTTTATACAAAAGTGCCCTTGTGCAAATTACTGACATTCTTAATCTGGCAAAAAGTTTTTCTGTTAAACTTTTTTTCCATTTCAGAAAAGAGTGCTTCTTGAAAAAATATAAATAAGTTACGACAAATGCCTACGTTGACGTCACCAAATTAGCATATCACGATTTCAAACCTTTATAACTCGCAAATGCGAAGCTCAAATCACAAAATACTGAACCATCCCACTATTCACTTCATAAGCTTATGTAATCGATTTTTTAAATAAACAAGACGCTCAATGAGCGTATACTCGGACATTATGACAAGTAGATCTCTATATTTGCTCACCAACACACACCATTGGTAGAACAAGCCACAGCCATCTCAAAATTGACAGACGAACGTCGAAGAGAAGTAGCCTGTGAACAGGCTCTCTCCAAGGGGAGGGGAAAGGGGATGGGAAAGGGGAGACTATAGAGTCATTCTTCCGTGACAATCTCCGATACTTGACCCTGTTATTTGATCATACGTCCGATATGCACGTTATGACAATGACAGTTGCGTGACGAGGGAGACTATTTGTCGGTGATCATAGATAAAGATCTCGGCAGTACGTACTCTGTACATCTTGAGGTTGCATAGGTCAGATGGTTCTGATAACGCCCTTCAAGGCGCATTTGTTTTTGTTAAATATATTTATAAGCTTACAAAGGCTTCAATAGCACTATTTTCATTCGGACTCGACTTCGTAGACCCGACTTTTGAGACTCTGGAACCAGGGTATGGAACGATGAGTTAGCACTTCTATTAACGATGACCCTAGAGCGAACAATACTTCGGATTTAGTTTGATATACGCTCGGAAACTTATTTGACCCGTTTCAGCATAGAATTACTTCATTAGGAGTTTGGATATCATCGCCCCCGTTTTCAGCCAATCGAAACCCTGAAACAGACATTCCTGACCAATACGATCACATACTTCACATTCTGTATACTACGAAGAAAAATAAAAAAGAAAGCACAATTTCTAATTATATTCAAGATTTATGAGCACGAGCTTCTACACAGCACTTCTAGTATAGTCGGTAAGTCGTGGAACGATGAGTTTTAACGATGACCCAAGGCCAAGAGCGAACCACTTAATTGACCCGTTTGAGCATAGAATTACTTCATTAGGAGTTCAGATATCATCGCCCCAGTTTTCAGCCAACCGAAACCCTGAAACAGACATTCCTGACCGATACGATCACATTCTTCACATTTAGTGTACTACGAAGAAAAATATAGAAGAAAGCGCAATTTCTAACTCGATCACTTCCTCCGGAAGTGTCCGAGTAAAAAATACGCTTTTCATAAGCACTTTAAAACTACAATAGGTTCTATTGTTATGCATATAACATAGTTGCGGAGTATTCTAAAGCTTAGCAGAATTTGTATAACTTCTGATTACTCAGAGAATATGTGGTTCACATTTATTTGCAACAGTTTTAACGCTTTGTTTCATCTGTTTCCATGAAGACACGATTCAAAATTGTAAACAAACTTCTACTTCTTCAAAACCACCAAATATATCACAAATCAAAAGAATACCACATATTTAACTAAACAGGACTTACTTTCAGCATGTAAAGCCAAACGATTCGACACAAAACGCAATCTTTGCGAAGATAAAATGTCAAAGCAGGCGCCATCTTTGTTCTTTTGCTTCGTGACCAGATCTCCTTCCAAGCCCACGGATCAAAGAAAGGAACGCCTGACATAATCCTCAAAGCGCTAAAAGGCGAAGCAAATCATGACGTCTTCGAGGAAAATGAACCGCATGATCACGAAGACGTCCGAGATGTTTCCCTCTTTAAAATCTGGATTTGGTTTTCTGATTCTCAAAGTATGACTCCAAACGAACCTTCTCAAATTTTATGGCAAATTTCAAAAAAAAAATTCGTGCGATATTCGACTATTCACAGGTCATTATCACCCGGCGCCATTAACACCTATTTCAAAACTGAAAACGTTAGCATCTGAAATCTGAATCTGTGACCTAAAAACACTCGTAGCCACACTATTTGCCAACGCAGGTCTTTGCCTTAGGTCGTGGCATATTCCAGTAATTACAAGATAGATCACAACTCATTCCACAATAATAATAAAGTTTTTGTGCATTACAATCCCTCTCGGTCTCAGATTCAGATTTCAGATATATGCCATCGTTTTTTGAAATAGGTGTATACGCATTTCTTTTTCAACCTCTTCTTTCGTCTTTGGCTATAAACAAAATTTAGTCGTAAAAATGACTGAGTTATTTTTTTAATGTATTTTCTTTTCATTCTTTCTTTTTTCAATTACCGTGAAAAAAATGTCCTAACCTCGTAAGCACGAAACATAACACTACGTTATATACCCGCAATTTCTTTTCACACCTCAGTATCATGTAATTTCAAAACTCATAGGACAAAAAAATGATTATTATAACTGGAAAGAGCTCGTTGAAATTAGTAAAAATGTGAAGTTTGGAAAAGATCGCTTCACAAATTGCGAAGATATGAATTTTCAAAAATCGAAACTTGTATGCCGAAAACCTTTGTTGGAGGCAATAGTTGCCTCCAAGCGTAAATTGAAGTTTACCAGTTTACATGGACGAAGCCTACGTACGGGGCCTGCATTTTTAGCCATATTCGGTTGTTCATTTTTTAGACATATTCGGTTGTTACTGTTCCTTGATGTACGTATAGTGTTGGTTTTGTCATCAATAACATATTGGGCTGAAATAATATGTTTATTGCCATTAGTATCTCTTATTTTGTGTATTTTCTAAAAACCTCTATTAAGCGGTCAACCTGTATTAAGCGGTCAGTAGGCCATTCTCCAATGGTGACCGCTTAATACAGGTTTGGCTGTAGTTTTTATAGTATTTTATAGTCATTTTATTAGCCGAGGGCCACAAGTTTATAAGTGTATTTATACTTTTACGTGCTACCCTCGTTAAATAAAGTCCTTACCTTTTGAAATCGATTCTCCAAACGCGAATGAAATGGATAGCATCTCGAATTAAACTGTTCAATTATCATTGCGCGCAACATTGTCAGCAATTATTAGTAGCACGTGTACATGTATACCTTTCTATTTTATTTCGAACGTTCAATATTGCAGATGCGTCCATGATTCTTGAATTGAACTAAGCTCCCTTTCCCCCTTCCCTGGGCCTGGAACTCAGGTTACCCGCAACGCAACTCCACATTGCTAGACAAGTTGCCGCAGACTGAGAAATTGAGCGTGCAAGCTTTGCAACTCGCAACTCAACAAAAAAGTGCGTAAGAAAAATAGAACGTTCATTGCGATGCCAGCTGCAAAGCAAATAGAGGACCTTTAGTCTGCAGCCGTAGATGCTCTCTCTCAAGGAGATTGGGAAGTAGAGGAAGGAAGGGGGTCGAGAGAGAGGGGTGGTTGTCCTTCTTTCAGTCTATTTTATGGTACGTACAACTTACACTACCCTCCAGAAAAATCATCTTTTGCCACGTTGTTTCGCGAATACTTCATCAACTCGCAAAGCATCCTGGTCGGAAACTCTCAGATATCGACATCTTTGAATACCGTCATGGAAATCATCACTTGACGATGATTCGCAGTTTAGATTCACTAAACTTAGCCTCGGAATCAACGAAGGAAGAGACTGTGATCGTTTAGCGTTCGTGGTTATTTCGGGTAACTTCGGAACATTATCGTGAACATCTCGGACGTCTTCGTGATCATGCGGTTCATTTTCGTCGAAGACGTCATGATTTGCTTCGCCTTTTAGCGCTTTGAGGCTTTCATGGAATTTTTTGATTCTTTGGTCGAGGTCGTCACGATATTCATGGATGGACCTCAACGGGTGGGGGGATCCAGTGCTAAGCTTTCGACTTGACCAACCCACTTTAGCACTGCTAATAAACGCTTCCTGACACGCGGTCCTAGGGTGTGTATGCCCAGCGCTCGACCTTGAGAACCTCGTACTCATTTCTCCATTTGGATTTGATTTCTCCATTTTTCTACCTCGCGAATCTATTTCTTCCTCTGACTTTGCTCGATTCAAGGAGTTCCTCTCGTCCTTTTGCTTCACAACACTTTGATCCTTGAACTGCCGAGCCCTTGGTGAAGGAATTATGTCACTGTGTCGTCGCTTCGTCAATGGGCTTGAAACAGGAGAAGCAGGCAAAGAAATCGGTGCGCGAGGAGAAATGTCCAGTCGTGCAGTCCGCAAGCAAGGCACACTCAAGGCACTCTTCATGTGGAAATTAATTTTGGGAAGTTTGAACAGTTCTCTTTGTTGCTGGCTCTCTAATCTGTTCAGCTCCAAAGTTAGTTTCTTGGATTCCCTCTCATTAGCAACCATGGCTTGGTCGTATATCATTTCGCGGCTTTTTCTGTTTTTCTGCACATGTGGGTTCATCCTTCTCCCCAAGCAACGTATAATAATAATAATAATGAGTGTTGTTAGTGCGACTCTGAGTTTCCAGTTAGACGGCAATTACCACGTCTTCAGAGGAATGTCAACTGCTTTCTTGTCCAGGCTACAACTTGTTTGTTTACTTATTTTAGGATTAAATTGTTTAGTTTTAGTATTATTTCCGTCAATCATTTCTTTACTAATATGACTATTGTGACTGCGTGATGCGGTTCATACGTCATTACAGAAGCAATTGACAGTTCCGTGAGTCCTGGGAGCAAATGTTCGGTTAAAATCAGCGTCTTTGAGACTCCACGCCACTGTAGTTGCCTCGGTAGCTCAGTGGGGAGTAGAGCATCTTGTCATGAAATCGGGGTGTCGTGGGTTCGATTCCCGCTCGAGACGTCTGATTTTTCCGAACATTTGTTCTGTCTATACTCATCGTAGTTTCTTTATCAAATCATTTCTTTAGAGAATATTAGTACCGTCTACCGGATATCATTAAGATGGAAATGATGTCCTTGATGTGTTGTCTGTGTTTGTGTAGCCATTGTACCTTTTTTTTTCCTTTGTAAAATTCTGTAAATATAAAATGGTGTGTGAATAAACAAACAGTCTACAAGTCCTCTGACCTAATAACAAGTTGGTACCCTCAATCATTTCTTTTTCCAAATACGCTGAAATCACTACCAGAGCAAGAAAACATCACAAACAACATTTCGGGTAAGTTTCGTAGCTTTTACTAAGTAAAATCACTAGAAAAACTGCAGTTTATATTTTCACATACATTACTTTGTAAAAGACATGCAAACACCAAGCTTGGGCTTCCTGTGGTCGAACCAGTTTCATCGCCAAACTGAATATTTTACTGTATTTACTTCCATACCTTGAAAGCTATATTGTTACAAAAACACTCTAAACTCATTTTTCGCGTTGCCATAGTGATTAATTAGTGTGGAGATAATTTCTTGTAGGAAGAAAAGCCACTACAATGTTCATACGTAAAACGTTTTCAAGAATGATTGACAGGTGAGGAAAGATTTCTAATAAAAGATTGGTTCAAAAGGAAAGCTACTACACAATGTTCATACGAAAAACTTTTTCAAGAATGATTGACAGGCGAGGAAATATTTCCGAGTTAATTATTGGTTGAAAAGAAAAGCCACTACAATGTTTTCCAAAAAGGATTGACAGGCGAGGAGAGATTTCTGAGTTAGTGATTGGTTGAAAACGAAAGCCACTACAATGTTCATATAAAATAAAACTAACAAAAATGATTGACAGGTGAGGCGAGATTTCTGAGTTAGTGATTGGTTGAAAGGAAAGCTACTAAAGTATTTACACGAATATAAAATAATTTATAACTTAAAAGTACGAATGAAAAGTAAAAACATATGAATGAAACACTAGTAGACCCTAGTATAAACTATACCTGGAATAAGGTAAATTATGTCTTGTGGCTGGGGACCGGCTATGTTGGATACGAATATTGGATACTAGTTGAACCGCAACAGCATAGTCCCTATCAGTCTCTAACACTAGTCCCTATCAGTCTCTACCGCTCAGTCTCTACTAGTTGAACCGCTAGTCCCTATCAGTCTCTATCAGCCTTTATTGGTTTAACCGCTAGTCCCTATCAGTCCCTATCAGTCTCTAATAGTGTAACCGCTAGTCCCTATCAAGTTTAACCGCTAGTCCCTATCAGTCTCTATCAGCCTTTACTCATGTGGTTTAACCGCTAGTCCCAATCAGTCTCTAAAAGTGTAACCGCTAGTCCCTATCAAGTTTAACCGCTAGTCCCTATCAGTCTCTATCAGCCTTTACTGGTTTAACCGCTAGTCCCTATCAGTCTCTAATAGTGTAACCGCTAGTCCCTATCAAGTTTATCAGTCTCTATCAGCCTTTACTGGTTTAACCGCTAGTCCCTATCAGTCCCTATCAGTCTCTAATAGTGTAACCGCTAGTCCCTATCAAGTTTAACCGCTAGTCCCTATCAGTCTCTATCAGCCTTTACTGGTTTAACCGCTAGTCCCTATCAGTCTCTAAAAGTGTAACCGCTAGTCCCTATCAAGTTTATCAGTCTCTATCAGCCTTTACTGGTTTAACCGCTAGTCCCTATCAGTCTCTATCAGCCTTTACTGGTTTAACCGCTAGTCCCTATCAGTCTCTATCAGCCTTTACTGGTTTAACCGCTAGTCCCTATCAGTCTCTATCAGCCTTTACTGGTTTAACCGCTAATCCCTATCAAGTTTAACCGCTAGTCCCTAACAGTTTCTACTAGTCTAAAATTGCTCCACGTCAGTACTTATCACATTACTATGGTGACGTGAAGCGTTGCTATGGTGACTGAGATACGTGGAACGCTGCCATGACTGAGTCACGCGGAACGTTGCTATGGTGACTGAGTCACGTGGAACGTTGCTATGGTGACTATTAATCAGTCACGTGGAACGTTGCTACTCAATATGGTTACGTGTGGTCCGTTGGCACGGTGACGAAGATTGAGGTCACGTGGGTAAAAAAGGTACCATGATGGTAGTGACGTGCTCCCTTGTTGCTACGGTAACGACGTGGATCTACAGCTGCACACTATCTTGTTATTAGAAACACATAGAAACTTTATCAAACTTGACAAAGATTCCTTTGTTTGGTTCACTGCAATGCAAAGGAAACAGCTCGACTAAGACGATGCTACGATAGAGGAAGATAGAGATGGGGGAGAGGGGTGTTTGGTTCACTGCAATGCAAAGGAAACAGCTCGACTAAGACGATGCTACGATAGAGGAAGATAGAGATGGGGGAGGAGGGGTGTTTGGTTCACTGCAATGCAAAGGAAACAGCTCGACTAAGACGATGCTACGATAGAGGAAGATAGAGATGGGGGAGAGGGGTGTTTGGTTCACTGCAATGCAAAGGAAACAGCTCGACTAAGACGATGCTACGATAGAGGAAGATAGAGATGGGTGAGGGGGGTGTTTGGTTAACTACAATGCAAAGGAAACAGCTCGACTAAGACGATGCTACGATAGAGGAAGATAGAGATGGGGGAGAGGGGTGTTTGGTTCACTGCAATGCAAAGGAAACAGCTCGACTAAGACGATGCTACGATAGAGGAAGATAGAGATGGGTGAGGGGGGTGTTTGGTTAACTACAATGCAAAGGAAACAGCTCGACTAAGACGATGCTACGATAGAGGAAGATAGAGATGGGGGAGAGGGTGTTTGGTTAACTGCAATGCAAAGGAAACAGCTTGACTAAGACGATGCTACGATAGAGGAAGATAGAGATGGGGGAGAGGGTGTTTGGTTCACTGCAATGCAAAGGAAACAGCTTGACTAAGACGATGCTACGATAGAGGAAGATAGAGATGGGGGAGAGGGTGTTTGGTTCACTGCAATGCAAAGGAAACAGCTCAACTAAGACGATGCTACGATAGAGGAAGATAGAGATGGGGGAGAGGGTGTTTGGTTCACTTCAATGCAAAGGAAACAGCTCGACTAAGACGATGCTACGATAGAGGAAGATAGAGATGTGGGAGGAGGGGTGTTTGGTTCACTGCAATGCAAAGGAAAGAGCTCGACTAAGACGATGCTACGTTTTATAGAGGAAGATAGAGATGGGGAAGGGGGGTGGGGGGATATAGTAAATTCGAGTGCAAGACTGGTTTCGGTCACGAATCGAACCCAGTCTTCCACTTCCATTTAGGGAAAGGCAAGTTATTTAATATAGATTGTAACAATCCTTATTTCTTACCATCTAAACAATTGTTTCCCTTGGAACGAACCATCGTGTTTCCCATCTAAAAATAAAATTATTTAAATTTCAAGCAGCCGCCATGACCATGGACAACCTTAATTAATGTCAGGTCTAAATTATCAGACACATCCACACAAAACCGGCCGAGTTCCGTTCTGTAAGTCAGCGGACCGTCCAGTCTCTCTAGCGCTCTCTCGCTAAATTAATTCTCAAACACGTTTAGAAGCTTTCGCTGTGACGAGTTCTGAATATGTCAGTGCGCGCTTCTAATGACAGGGAATTGGGCGTGGTCAACTACGACCATGCCATAACACCCTGGCTCCCCTGGCTATTGACATTTTGTTTCATTCATTCATTTATTTGATACCTACCAGGACTATCAAGCTCAACTCCAACGTAAGAGCCTGGGCGTTCAGATAACGAGCCAACGTAACGCACCACACCACGTCCTGTGCGTCCGCCAGACCTCATAACCACAACGCGTTTGCCCAGTCGAATTTCTCTATACGATACTGGTATGAAAGGTTGCGATAGGTAGTCCCCAGTCCTTCCTTTATCTGCGGTAGTTTTGTAAGGCGTGGTTCCATAGGACGAATCCGAAGTGAATGACGAGGAAAGACTGGGCCTGTAGTGTCGTGCCGAGTAATCAATTGGACGAGACGGAGTGTAACTGGACGAGCTAATATGGTATTTATCGCCCGTGTAAGTGCCAGACGTCAACATGTTCCCTGGAAGTCAAAAACGATTCTGTAAAAATCAAACTCGGCAGCTGTCTCAATGAATCAGTCTTGTTTATCGGTGTTGCGTGGAAAACTGGTGACTAGTGTTCTGCGCAGGGAATTATGGGACTTCATTTTTAATGTGCAAGCAAGTATGCATCAAAAGGTTGGCTGACAACAGTTACATTTCTTCATGTTTGACAGTAAATAGAGTAATGGTTTCCTCTGAAATAGCTCTCTGCCCAACATACTAGTTACTAGTTTTCCACCGATAACTATGAAAGGAGAAGGGTCTGAGTTCCAGAATGGCCAAACCTCATTCCCAGGCTCCTATTTCCCTTTCCAAAGGACCGACAAGGGCTTGGGTCCGAGGTCGTGTATGATCTTCAAGATACCTACCCGCATGATGATAGGAGTTCGGTTGGTTGGCTCTTCGCTCCGTACCAGGCTCCTTCAATTGAACTTTTCTGTCACATGGCACAAAAGATTCATACGGGATACGGACATTCGCCGCTCCATATTCGTACTCCAATAACGACGAAACCGAAGACTCTGAACTGAGGCTACGGTGTCTGTTGTGCGCATGTGTAGGACGGCGTTCTAAGTCGTGCTCAGAATAGTCTGATGTGGCATCTATGTCATCGTCTATTAACCCGCGAAATCTTCGGGACGTCCCGTGAAGCACGGGGTCGTCTCTTTGGGAGTACCCATCGTATCTACGATGTGTCGCAGAACCGTTTAAAAGGGCGTGACTTGGAGTCGTATGAGAGCCAAATGTATACGCAGTGTCCGACCACGAGTGACGCGAGCTACCCAATCCAGACGAGTTGTTCCTACTAACATCTAACAACTCCTTGGTGGTCGTCGACTTGTAATTTGTGAATTTCTCAAATTTGTCTCGGAGATCAGCTTCGCTTTTAGCTTTAGTCAACCTGAACTCGCTGATACTCTTCTCAGCTATCGTCTTTTCTAGTTCCAGTTTGGTATCGTTGTATTGGTGTTTCAAGTCTCTCTTCTCGGTTTCTAGTCGTTGGACTTTGTTGCGCAGCGTTTTACTCATCACTTCAATGTGGGGGATGGCGTTGCCGTTACTTGTAAAACATCGCATCGGTGAGCCGTATGTCTTACGTCGGGTATCACTTCTCTGTTGAAAAACAACAACAAACAAACAGATTTCTAACTGAACAGGATGAAAAATACCCAAGCGGTGCAAAGTAGAAACTTTGAGGTTGGAAGGGAAGTGCAAGAGAAGGGAGAAGAATGTTGACAAGGAAGAGGTTGAAGCGATATGCTATAGGAAGATGGATGTAGGGAAGGGTAGTGCAAGAGAAGGGAGAAGAATGTTGACAAGAGGTTGAAGCGGGATGCTATAGGAAGATGGATGCAGGGAAGGGTAGTGCAAGAGAAGGGAGAAGAATGTTGACAAGGAAGAGGTTGAAGCGGAATGCTATAGGAAGATGGATGTAGGGAAGGGTAGTGCAAGAGAAGGGAGAAGAATGTTGACAAGGAAGAGGTTGAATCGGGATGCTGTACAAAGATGGATATTGGGAAGGGTAGTGCAAGAGAAGGGAGAAGAATGTTGACAAGGAAGAGGTTGAAGCGGAATGCTATAGGAAGATGGATATTGGGAAGGGTAGTGCAAGAGAAGGGAGAAGAATGTTGACAAGGAAGAGGTTGTAGCGGGATGCAAAATAGATGGATATAGGGATGGGAAGTGAATGAAATGTCCTTACTTCAGCTAAAAGGTCTGAGTTCACTGAGTTCAAGTCTTCGTAAGTTAGTTTGTTGACGGTCTTCAAGCTCTCTTGTTCGTCCTTCATTGCCTGGTTTAGTTTCTCAAGCTCGTCACATCTTTTCTTTAACTCGTCGATCTCTGCGTCTTTCTCAGCCACAGTTTGCTTGAGATTGCTGACACTGAGTTCCAGTCCCTTGGAATTCTGGATATCTTGTTCAGTAATGGCTGCAGCGGCCTGGAATCACAAATAGTTACATTACTTCACTCCTCTCTCTTGTTGGGCTACCCGTGTCAAAAAGATGGGAAGACCCAATTTCACGGAAACCCATCTGTAGACCGCAAATAAGGGCTACATGTGTACGATCTAGTTAATTACCTCTAAGCTTAAAAGCTGTTGACAGAGTTCTTCGTTAAGAGCCGTAAGTTGCTTAATCTCCTCTACATATGAAGCTGTTCTACCTCTCAACTCACGCGAAAAGGCGTCTCGTTGTTTCCGCACTGAATCTATTTCGTCGCTAAATTGTTTCCGTTCATCACCGTTTGTCAGCAAAAAGGCACTACTTCGGCTAGGAATGGAATGGTCCACGAACATTAAATCTTCCAGAGCCCCAGGACCACTTTGTGGGTGTCTGATAGAGGACCCTGGACTTTGGCCCCTGGAGAGCCCTTGGGATAACACCGCTCCAGAGTCAGATGCGGTTGTACTTCGTGGAGAAACTTTGTGAGATTCCCTCGAGCCATGTGACAGGGCCGGGCTGTCTCTTGAATGCAAAGGTTGCCCATCCATAGGGTATCCATTTTGTGGACTTTCTGGTAAGACACACCTTTCTGAGAATCGTGGAGTGGACCTGTGGGGAGTGCTCCTTGCACTGGAGTGACGGCTGATGCTGGGGGAAGGCTCAGATGGACTTGGTAGTTCTGCGTGGCCTGGATACAGTGGACTTTGACCTCGTTGACTTCCGCTACTGGAAGGAACTGATGGAATAGGAGAGTCACCACCGCTCCTTCTCCGCTGGCTACCTGGGTGAGTAATCCCAGGGCTGGATAGGGGTGGGGTGTGTCGCTCGTGTATTGATACAGCGGAGCCACCTGACCCAGAGCTCCTCCTTAGGGGTGAATCCATTAATTCAGAGCTTGGAGGTAGTTCGTGTGGACTAGATTCAGCATCTGATTGGCTACTTCCACCACTTAGAGGTCTGGTTCTAATTTCAGATTGGTTACTTCCAGCACTTGCAGGTCGATCATGAGGGCTGGCTCTAGTTTCGGATTGGTTACTTTTAGCACTTGGAGGTCGAATGTGAGGACTGGCTCTAGTTTCGGATTGGTGACTTCCAGCACTTGGAGGTCGAATGTGAGGACTGGCTCTAGTTTCGGATTGGTTACTTCCAGCACTTGGAGGTCGAATGTGAGGACTGGCTCTAGTTTCGGATTGGTTACTTCCAGCACTTGGAGGTCGAATGTGAGGACTGGCTCTAGTTTCGAATTGGTTACTTCCAGCACTTGGAGGTCGATCGTGAGGGCTGGCTCTAGTTTCTGATAGGTTACTTCCAGCACTTGGAGGTCGATCGCGAGGGCTGGCTCTAGTTTCTGATAGGTTGCCTCCAGCACTTGGAGGTCGATCGTGAGGGCCGGCTCTAGTTTCTGATAGGTTACTTCCAGCACTTGGAGGTCGATCATGAGGGCTGGCTCTAGTTTCTGATAGGTTGCCTCCAGCACTTGGAGGTCGATCGATGTGGGCTGGCTCTAGTTTCTGATAGGTTGCCTCCAGCACTTGGAGGTCGATCGTGAGGGCTGGCTCTAGTTTCTGATAGGTTGCCTTCAGCACTTGGAGGTCGATCATGAGGGCTGGCTCTAGTTTCTGATAGGCTGCCTCCAGCACTTGGAGGTCGATCGTGAGGGCTGGCTCTAGTTTCTGATAGGTTGCCTTCAGCACTTGGAGGTCGATCGTGAGGGCTGGCTCTAGTTTCTGATAGGTTGCCTTCAGCACTTGGAGGTCGATCGTGAGGGCTGGAGGGCTGGCTAGTTTCTGATAGGTTGCCTTCAGCACTTGGAGGTCGATCATGTGGGCTGGCTCTAGTTTCTGATAGGTTGCCTTCAGCACTTGGAGGTCGGTCGTGAGGGCTGGCTCTAGTTTCTGATAGGTTGCCTTCAGCACTTGGAGGTCGATCATGTGGGCTGGCTCTAGTTTCTGATTGGTTGCCTCCAATACTTGAGGGACGTTCTCTTGAATGGACTTCATTAGTAGGGGCTTTTTCAAAAGGTACATTATTGGGTATGCCACTGGTAATAAATGTTCCATCATAAGGACATGGTAACTCTTCAAGACTCTGTTCTTGTAATGGAAGACTGTCATCTGATGCATCGCTATGACGTAATAAAATATATTTTGAGTTGCGTGACTTCGCGCTTCATGATTGATTCAAAACGATAGCTACGCGATTGGTTACCTTATCCCAACTAATTCATTAAAACGTGAGCATGCAGCATTGCGCATGGGCAATTGCACAATTGCATTTACACGTGTGGTCCCACAAGTGGAGTAAGGTAAACATGGGACAAGTAGATTTGATATTCTGACCTGTTTAACGGTGGACTGTGTCTTTGTGGCAGACGTTCATTGCTTCTATTGCTGGTGGAGCCACTAAAGGTCGCTGACGACGAGGAGGAGAATGAACCCTGGTCTCTCTCAGTTTTGACAACTACGGAACAACGTTAATACGGGTTTAACATTAATAAGTGTGTTCTTAGAGCGTTTTCATGTAACCCGCTTTTACAGTGTGGACACTCGAACCGTGAACACTTAGGTTTTTTCCAACACACATATATAAATTATCCATTGAGCAAATTGATCAGAAAAATGATTTATTTTGATCACTAAGTGTATTTACGGCTACATCAATGAGCTCCATTTGAAAGGCTACATGGTAATAGAAAGTTCGGCTAAATGCTAATGAGCAGATGAGTAAAGAACATGTTCACGGTTCGAGTGTCCACACTGTAACATGCTAATGAGCAGATGAGTAAAGCAACATGGTAATGAGGTGTGCGCACGGCTACATGCTAATGAGCAGATGAGTAAAGCAACATGGTAATGAGGTGTGCGCACGGCTACATGCTAATGAGCAGATGAGTAAAGCAACATGGTAATGAGGTGTGCGCACGGCTACATGCTAATGAGCAGATGAGTAAAGCAACATGGTAATGAGGTGCGCGCACGGCTACATGCTAATGAGCAGATGAGTAAAGCAACATGGTAATGAGGTGCGCGCACGGCTACATGCTAATGAGCAGATGAGTAAAGCAACATGGTAATGAGGTGTGCGCACGGCTACATGCTAATGAGCAGATGAGTAAAGCAACATGGTAATGAGGTGTGCGCACGGCTACATGCTAATGAGCAGATGAGTAAAGCAACATGGTAATGAGGTGTGCGCACGGCTACATGCTAATGAGCAGATGAGTAAAGCAACATGGTAATGAGGTGCGCGCACGGCTACATGCTAATGAGCAGATGAGTAAAGCAACATGGTAATGAGGTGTGCGCACGGCTACATGCTTCGATGACTCTGATAAATGCTCTCATTATCGAAGATGAAACTAAATTTACACATAGAAATATTTGCTGACACTTTTATTTTCTCTAAATTGAGCGAATGGGATAAAAGATTGAAGAAAGAAAGGATGGTAGAAGCAAAGACAGAAGAAAGAAAGAATAGAATAGAATGAATAGAGGGATTTCAAAAGGAGGAAAACAGAAAATAGTATGGATAAATGAACAAAAGATCAGAACCAATCTTGTACCATAATTTCCGATATCTGCGAATAAATTATCATCGCCATGGTTACTTGCATCACCATGGTTACTTGCATCACCATGGTTACTTGCATCACCATGGTTACTTCCATTGACTTCCACTACTTCATAGGGCTTGACAAGGATTGGACTTTTTAGCAGTCGGTCGTTGGGAATGACTGGTTGTCCAGTCAGTAGTGGTGGTCCTTCCTCAGTACCAGCCCTCTGGATTAGATCTGCAAGCTCTTCATCTGAGGTTGTGGGGGACTGGTTACCACTACTGGGAATCCACGAGGGTTGTCCATGTAAGACCTGGTAACCAATTAAAAACGATTTAGAAACCTTGCTTGAGCATGCTCCATTGCGCTTTCAGTAATTTACAATCACTATCACTATTAGTATCTGCACATGCTCAGAACTCTTTGAAATTGTTCTGACTGCTCTGCACACTTTAGACTGTCCCACAAGGCTTGACAGATGTTTTTTTACATTATCTTTTCCATTCAAACTCATGGTAGAGTGATTAAATCAGCAATTAAATATATTAATGTAAAATACCGTAGAATCCCGGTTATAAGCCCTGGGCTTATATAACTTCGTAAGGGTTTTGTGTGGGGCTTATAATCGGGGGTGGGGGGGGGGGGGGGTGGCTTATAACCGGGGGGGCTTATAAAAAAAAAACGTCTGAAATCCGTTCTATTTAAAAAACAATGTTTATAATCGTGACCATTTTAGTTAAACAGTGTTCATGCAACAATAACTGTAAACGTTTTTAAACGTGAATATGCTCAGAAAAAACTATATAATCTGAGCGGATTTTCAAGCAATGAGCTACCGTATACTACTGGACTCCATCAGTCTCGTTTGCTACGTACACCTAATTGCCTAATTATTGTTTCCTGTATGTGGTACTCCGTATGGGGAGGAGTAAATGAAGGGGGCTTATAACCGGGAGGAAATTTCTGTTAGCAGACAGGTGGGCTTATAATCGGGGGGTCTTATAACCGGGGGGGGGGGGGGGGGCCTTACATGTATAACCGGGATTCTACAGTATTTGCCTTCAATGTCATTAGCAATTAAACACAATTAAAATGAACTATTTCATAATTTCCTAGTGTCTGATTTACCTAATTTCATTGACCCTAAACATTCATAATCCAATGGCCTGTACAATCATTAATTATAAATATGAAACACAGATAAAGATAGGAAAGCAGACATGGGTATTGTGGAATATCAAGAAAATTAAATCTAACTATTAAAAAGTTGTGAAAAACTTGTTCAATAAATATGAGAAAAGATTTAGAAAAGATTTCTGAATTTTTTTTGAAATTTTTTTTTCAAGGTAACACTAAAATTGTTCTAATAGAAAGAAAGCATTAATCATACAATATATCACAATATAAAGTATTGATTATAGACATACCATGAGTGCCATTATCCTTGTTTAAATACAGTACTACAGCAGTGTTATAACAACACCATACTGACTATCTAACATGTATGGATATGATATAATGACAGGCAGCGCTGTATCACATCATTAACAATGTACCCACAGGAAAAACCACACATTCTTTACACTATCAATAGATTACAAAGAGAACAACTGGTTTTCTAATTGAAGGGTTTTACTATTCAACAGTCAACCAATCAGGGCTCAGCTGGTTTCCTACCAGACAAAACATTCAAGAAAGTGTATCGAGCTGCAATAGTACAATATTTGTTTACGTTAGGAACTAGTTCAGGATTGGGGTCTAAGTTTCACAGTGTAAAACAAACAGAGAGTTATGACAAGTTATGGTACATGTAGAATAAACTATTGCTAACCACATTTCAAAACAATATAAAAGACAATGAATGAATGAATGAATGTTAATAACAACTTTATCATTCACAATGTTATGACTACAGAAGGGTTGCAACAGGAACAAACTGTCTGGATGAATGGAAAGAGAGAATGAACACATAAATGACAGAATGAGAGAGTGAATGAATAAATAAGTGAGAATGAAAGGGAAGGAAGGAAGGAAGGAAGGGAAGGAAGGGAAGGAAGGAAGGAGGAAGGGAAGGAAGGGAAGGAGGAAGGGAAGGAGGAAGGGAAGGAGGAAGGGAAGGAGGAAGGGAAGGAGGAAGGGAAGGAGGAAGGGAAGGAGGAAGGGAAGGAGGAAGGGAAGGAGGAAGGGAAGGAGGAAGGGAAGGAGGAAGGGAAGGAAGGAAGGAGGAATGGAAGGAGAAGGGAAGGAAGGGAAGAAGGAAGGGAAGGAAGGGAAGGAAGGGAAGGAGGAAGGGAAGAAGGAAGGGAAGAAGGAAGCAAAGAAGGACCCCCTCCCCCTCAGGCAGATTACATACCTGATGCTGTAGAAGCTCTTTATAGAGTGGGCTGAGTTCTATTGGTTTGCCATGGTTACCATCTGTAAACACAACAGAAACTCTAGTCAATGAATCTGCTACACTGCACAGATGATAATGATCTAAATCTCCTTTGAATCAACTAGACATTTGTAGTAATTCGCTCTTCTCATGTGTACTGATTTTTAAGAAATGATCTGAAAGAGTTTGTCTGAAAGAACATTTCTGGAAAGTTTCAATAGTATAGGATAAAATCTCAAAAAGTTATCGGGGATGACATTTAGACTTTAGTATGGGATTTTGCCGTCATGCGTTACAAGCCTCGTTTTGATGTTTTTTCAGAATTTAAATCGTTCATAACTTCGCAGAGATATATAATTTCGTCATGAAACTTCTACATTATACTTATATAACTAATTTTCTGTTTGCACCAGAAAGAAACCAGTTTTTGCTGATCTTAAAAATCAGTACACATGATAAGAGCGAAATACTATTTAGTACTATTTAGTTACTAAGTTGTTTCACGGTTTTAGTGTTTGCACTCTATTGCTGTGAGAGTCAGTATTCACTTCTCAGTGATGAAGAAATATGACAAAATCTTGTAAACTAATGCAGGATTATGTACCAATGACAACAGCACTTCTGTCTCTAGGCAACCAACTCAATTAACACCTAAGGTTCTAGCCACAATAATTAGACACAATGTGTCAATGTTTGTACTATAACACCTCATAATAAATACATGAAGCTAAGTAGATTGACTGGGGATGTTTTGTACACAACAATCATCATATATATCTCATTATCATATCCTAGGACCAACAAGAAACATGGCTTATTTCATTGCAAAATTCTTTTACTAACCTGGTGAGTCAATGACTAAACATAAGTCACTGAATATTTTGAAATTCATTGATTACAAATATTTTTCAAAACTGTGCTTCAAATTTTCCAGCTTGTATAAGTTCTTAAACCTAATAATAATAACAAGACGCCCTACAGGCATTCAGTCGGGATACCTATAATCTTGCGATTAGCTCATATTGCATTCCTGTCATTCTTGATATTCCTTGACCAAAAGATTCTTCGACAGATCATTTTTTAGAATCTTACATAATGCATATCTCAATCCCATCAACTTCACAATTCACTCATTTTCTAAGTAAGTGTTATATATAACATTTAGGATGTGTTATTGAAATTCTATTCCTTAAACTGGGGGGGGGGGGGGGGGGGGGGGGGGGGGGGGTAGCTACTTTGATTTTGATGGGTAAAGGCTTATTTATCACATCGACCAAAAGGACCTTCAAACAATGGAACGAATCAAACTGTTGTGTGTCTTACCCTCTGTAAATAAAGTTTATTCATTCATTCATTCATTCAAACAATATAACAAATCTATTGTGAACTGTCAATAGAATGAGGCAGTAACACAATTTATTACATATCTGTGACGTAATTTTACCAAATTTGGTCATTTTTTAGGGCCGATATGAGGCGTTAATGCCCTGTAGAAATCTGTAGTGCCCTGTTCACAACTCAAAAAACTCAAAAAAACAATATACTGATAAAATTACGTCACAGTTATATAATAAATCCCTTATTAGATGTTTTCTCGGGTATTACGGGCTGACATTTTACTCGTTGATCGCATTTTTCCTCGCCCTGCGGGCTCAGAAAAATACATTCACAACTCGTAAAATATCAGCCCGTAATACCTGAGATAATAATATACATGAAAAAAATACTCGATTCTGATTGGCTTAGAGCAGTGCAGTTGAAAAGTAATTTGCACTGCAGTGCAAATTACCTTTAAATTACTTTTTTTTCATGAATATTATTAATTGGTAATCATACGATTTCTCGTTCAATTTGGAATAATTTGCACTCGTGTGTTTTTCAAAGAGCTCAAATTGCACTCGCCCTGCGGGCTCGTGCAATTTTGATACTCTTTGAAAAACACACTCGTGCAAATTATTTCCAAATTGAACTCGAAACCGTATGATTACCTCTACAAACATCTAATAAGCTGTATTTATTATATACCGTAGCACAGATACTACGCGCGCCCTTATTGGTCAATTAGCGGGCCGTAACGTCCCGTAAGGCCCGCTGAAAACAGAAATGTAAGGAAAAGCTATATAATAAATATCTTATTACCCTCGCTTGCTCGGTCCGTACGGGAAGTTATGGATCCTCGTTTCCCCCCACTTTTTATGACCCGCGCGCTACGTGCTTGGGCCATGAGGCCATGCGAAAAGACTTGGTCCATAACTTCCCGTACGGACCTCGCACGCTCTGTTAATAAAAGGTACAGATTCATGCTATTGTGAACAATAGAACGAGGCAGTAACACAATCTATAGATTCGTTGTTCTATTGTTAATAGATTGTAAGTGCCTCTGGACATTTATGGAAGAGGCGCTATATAAGAAATAAACATTATTTTTATTATTTATTGATAATAAATTGGAAACATGTTTGAAAACCTAATAGCAATGACATGTAGCTCAAACTCAGTCAATTATTGTCAACCATCAAGTAATAGCAAGACAAGGCAAAATGAAATGGTTATTCTCAGGTGGCGGCATTTGTTGTTCATTAGATTGGCTAGAACTAAAACTAGGTACCGTATCTGTACCAAGGTATAAACAATGTTGTAAACAGCATCAACCTACCTTCCAACAGATCTTCATTTCGTTCACCCTCATCATCATCATGACTCCGTATAAAATCATCATCAAGTACAGAATGTCTTTGGAAGGATGAAGATGCCAGGAGGTCTGCAACAGGGTCGTCATGTTGGTCTATAATATTATCTTGTATGCCATGTTCTTCCTCAGTATTATCTGAATATCACAATAACTAAGTTAATTACTGTGAATGTAAAGTAAAGTAACGAGACCTTATTTAATGTCGGTAGCTCATAACAGGATATACTAGTCATTTCTAATAGAAAGTGAAGTGCTGGCCGACGGTGCGCACTTTACTCCCCTCTCTCCATCAGTGCTCCATCTTACAGATATTTAAGGTGGCTCCCGCAAAATGAATGACCGATTTGCTGTATTTTTTAACTCGCTCGCTCGTCAATATTGCTTGGATTTTATGGTGCTTAA
Organism: Actinostola sp. cb2023; assembly: GCA_033675265.1. NCBI lineage: Eukaryota > Metazoa > Cnidaria > Anthozoa > Actiniaria > Actinostolidae > Actinostola > Actinostola sp. cb2023. Next base: position 25,042 of record JAUJYZ010000269.1, on the reverse strand, counting down.
TACTAATTCAACTATTCTGCCTTTGGACGGTGTATTCAAAATTATCATAATATGTTTGTGAATGCCAGCTGATATTCAAAGGACACTATTTTCACTAAATCTGCCGCCACGCGTTATTCCCTTGTACGATTTTTTTAAACTTCGTGAATGGCCTTTTAAGGTCCCTAGTAATGTTCTGACGAGGTAAGAAGGAAATTGTTCGAGCCGAAATCACATAACACCGACAGGTCCAAATATTAACAACAATATGAACTGGTGATTTCAGCTCGATCAATTTCCTTCTTACCTCGTCAGAGCATTACTAGGGACCTTATTTGGATCAAAAATCCAAATAATTATTCTCCTTTAAAAAGTCTCTAGGATAATTTAGTTTTTGATCAGAGATCACCTTTTTTCATGCATGGACCCCTTTGGTTTGAGGAATATACCCACTTAATTAATGGCTCTCCCCATAGTTGTCAGGGGCTTTTCAAATATATTTAAACATTCATTCTTACACACTTCTTACTACATTGTAATATCATTAGTTCATTTTTACTGAGGGAGGAAAACCCTTGAAGCAAGAGAGAATGAGAACACATAGTGTAGGAATTGAACCTGACACTAGAGTTGTGAGAAATAAGAAGTGTAACCAATTGATCACCATGTTCCCTAGCCTGAAGGGGGAGTGGAGTGTAGAAGAGGACCACCGACCTTCTGAAAAGCAGGCTACATGTTTCCCAATTCAGAGAAATTCCATACAATAATATTATCATACACAACCACATCTTAGAAACAGCACTCAATATTCGTAACATTTTCTCATGGTGATAATTAATGTTATAGACTCCAAGTTACCTTCTTCTAGAGGGATGATGTACATGACGTCTGCTTCTTCTGCGATCTCAAAATCCTCCACGGGAATCACATCTCCTCCCATGGCTAACTGACAGGAGTGTGTACCAAGCGAGACAGTCGTCAATGCTGATTCAAATAGGCCCTCTATATCACTCCAGTGCAATGCTATTGGACCAGCCTAATGGTGAATATAAACAGTCGAAAAGAAAAATGGGAAGTGAATGGGAAATATCAATATGAAGAATGAGATTAAGGAAACGAGATCAAATTGTGAATGGTATGATTAAGATTTCTGTTCTAAAACTTTGCAATGCTAGTAGTCAACACTATGTTGACAGACTCCCCTCTATGATTGACACCTCTCTAAGACAGACACCTTTGTCTGGTCCCTGCTGCACAGTTTTATTGCAAATTCTCTCTCTTAGACAGTCATCTCTCTAAGACAGACACCTTTGTCTGGTCCCTGCTACACAGTTTTATTGCAAATTCTCTCTCTTAGACAGACATCTCTCTAAGACAGACACCTTTGTCTGGTCCCTGCTGCACAGTTTTATTGCAAATTCTCTCTCTTAGACAGACATCTCTCTAAGACAGACACCTTTGTCTGGTCCCTGCTGCACAGTTTTTTTTGCAATTCTCTCTCTTAGACAGACATCTCTCTAAGACAGACACCTTTTGTCTGGTCCCTGCTGCACAGTTTTATTGCAAATTCTCTCTCTTAGACAGACATCTCTCTAAGACAGACACCTTTGTCTGGTCCCTGCTGCACAGTTTTATTGCAAATTCTCTCTCTTAGACAGACATCTCTCTAAGACAGACACCTTTGTCTGGTCCCTGCTGCACAGTTTTATTGCTAATTCTCTCTCTTAGACAGACATCTCTCTAAGACAGACACCTTTGTCTGGTCCCTGCTGCACAGTTTTATTGCAAATTCTCTCTCTTAAGGCGTTGTTATTATTATTATTATTGTTACACGTAACGTTTTTTCGTGCAACTTGTCTCGCGAAAAAAATTGTTGCATGTTGCAAGAGCGTTTTTTTACGTGTAACATCCCCTCGCGCGACTAGTTTTTTTAGTTTTTTTGTTGCACGAAAAGTAGAACTAGCTTCTACTTTCTGCAACAATTTTTTCAAAAATTTACGTGTAACATGGGTCCATGCAACTTGTCTCGCACCACAACTAGAGCAAACGAGTCGATCACTGAGAAAGGGAGAACTTATAACATAATAAAAACAGACCAAAACACAATTATTTTCGGTAAACATGGCAGACGAGGACGAAAGATTCTGATATTTTCCCAGAAAAGAGTGGAAATGACGGTTTCACGATTACGCGTGCAACTTGAAATTTCTTTGTGCGCGAGACAAGTTGCAACGAAAATTGTACGTGCGACATGGTCTTCTGCAACCTGCAACAATTTTTTTCGCGAGACGAGTTGCACGATAAAATGCTACGTGTAACAGCGCCTTTAGACAGATATCTCTCAAAGACAGACACGTATGTCTGGCGACTGCTGTATCAACAGATTTCAGATTTTGTTATTCCATTTACACAACGACAATACAAAGTTTCTGTTCAAGTACTATTTTAAGCTCAACTTTATGTTTTATGTCCCAATGCTCAAAGTATTACACAAGGAAATTCACTGGAAAGTAAAACGAACAAAGGAAACAAGAAAGTGAATATTTGGATTAGTTTGGAAACTAAACTGAATAGTTTAAAAATCATTATTTTCAGTCAAATTTAAAAAAATTCAGAAAAATATTTGTTTTTTAGTTTATAAAATTCTTAATGAAGTGGTTGTATTATGTATGAGTTATTCTTGGGAAAGATTAGAAAGTAAAAAACAAGATGTCTATATCGAGACAATGCAATACAAGCACTTGACGACAATGTAGCAACCTACTCTAGTAATGCATATTTTATAAAGACAATAATACACCAAAACTCAAACCAGAATCGAACTATCACGAAAACAAAAGCAAAAAATATGCGAATTAAAGCCAGTTTATGAAGGTTTAGCTTTAAAAATTACAAAAGAGAATTTTCTGTGTATATTTGATTAGAGAGAATGGTTCGTGTTGGTTGAGTTTTATACGATTTATACACGATTTCGGTCTTGAACGTTTACTATATCAACCTATAACTACAAGTAATAAACTGTAAATGAGTAAGCTGATATTATTCTGATACATGTCTTTCAACAGACACTATAAATCTGTGAAAAACCATCATTCAAGCTTCTTCGAGAAGATAAAATGTAAATGTAAACAATTGATTTTGAAAACGAAAGTGATCAACTATATGACAGACGAAATTTACAAACTCGAGCCAAACACGGTGAAAAGTTCAATGTTTTTGTGGGGTTTTCTGTGAAATCAGCTGTTCTAGTGCTTCTGTAGTGATACGATTACTGGTTTAAGAACAAAGAGGTGTAGTAAATGCGTGAAATTGTAGATTCTAGCGTGCATTTAGTACTGACCAACGAGCTGATGAGATGAACGATACGCTGAACACATGGCTCCACTCTCGCCCATCGAAACCGCACCAATGCCATTGGCTCTGTTTCTTGCACGTTTTCTTGAACTCTGCCAACTTAAAAATGAAGAAAACACAATCAGAGAATCACTACTGCAGGTTGACTTGCTCAAAAGTGACCGTGAAATCACAATTTCCTTTACCTGAGTACGCAGAACAGCTCAGCAAGTAGTGCAATTGTAAGTCTTCTCCATCGCCGATGAATTCATGACATAATGGACAATGCATCCTAAGACACGATATATCACACAATCTTCAAGGTTTCATCTTGTTTGAGGCTAACTTTTGAAGCAATTTGAGGTGGCTTTCTTGCAAAACGAGCACTTTATTTGTTGTTCAGTTCAAACAACGTTGACAAGACACAGGAAGTCGCTTCCCTGCTGGCCGAAGTGCGGGGGGAATTTTGTACGAGGGAGGGGAGGGAGCGGTCAGAAAAAATGACATAAATTTGAGAAAGATTTAGAAAATTTTGGAACACTAAAAACAAGAAAATGAAATGAATTTGTTTTTTCAAAAATAGCGAGAAAATAAGAACAGAAAGTAAGAAAAGAAAATGCGTGAAAACAAAAAAATGGCAAATTAATATAAGGCTAAGTTTATAATAATATTAGCGCTCAAAATCCTAAATAATGTGAAACGTTAAAATTAATGATTAATTGCGACAGAAAATATGAGATTATTTGAGAGCAAAATTGTAATCACTCGAACTCACCTTTTGAAAGTCAATGAAGAGGGATGGAAATCTAGCTCTCTGAAGACAAAACAATGAATTATTGACTGTACGATGATATGTGTAGTTTTTGAGTGGCCAAGTTTTTGTTACGATTCTTTTGATCTACACCGATTTCAATTTCTATCCATTCATTCATTTGAAATTCATACTGTCAAACCATAAATATACACCCTTCATCCAAGCGAAGATTTCTCGAACATAATCCGAAAATATCCTTCGTATTCTCTCGGGACAACTTGTATTTTATTGGAACAATGTCATAATTAAAGTTTCCAAAAAAGTACATTTTATTAAAACAGCGAGGTGCCTGCCATCTTTGTATAGGCCTATGGGAACAGAAGGACAGAGTTCCGTGTGGCGGCAGCATTCAAAGTGATTATCAAAGAAATATTCAGAGCAATCAATTTTAAAACTGTTAAAATAGGGAAAGTCAGATCCAGGTGGCTCCGATGATCGATAGGCTCGCTGAACTCAATTTGAATCCTGTTGGCTCCCTTTGTTTATATATGGACTGGTAACGAAAGGCTCGCTTTCCTAGTCCACCACAGATCGAATATTTTTTCTCAACAGCTAACCATCATCGCTTCGATCGAAGAAAAGTGGATAATGTAATATTATATGGATATATTCCATGCGAATGGAGTGGATTTCTTCAGAGGGAAAATCCCACCAGCCTGTATTCCATACACACTTCGGCGACTCGATCGCAGTCTCGAAGTTTATTTCAACATTCGCCGTCTATTCTAGTCGAGTTCGGTGCATGATGGCCTTGGAATAAATCCAAAATGTGTACAACGTTAATTCGGGATGGAAATACAACCAACTCGACAATGAGTGGCTACACGAACTGCAGTGAATCCATGACAAGTTCGCACAGTTTTAGCACTGTATTCGTGGTATTATTGTCAGTTGTCATGATAATTATGATTGTCGTTAGCATGATGGGGAATTTCGTTGTATGCTACATTGTATACCAAAAGCCCGCCATGAGATCCGCGATCAATTTACTACTGGCTACACTTGCAATGGCTGACGTTATGACTGCAATTTGCTGTATGCCTTTTGCTCTGCTGACACTCATAGCTCAGAAGTGGATTCTGGGCTCCATATTTTGCCAAATCAATGGACTGCTATATTCGTTTCTGGTCAGTGAATCGACCCTTGTTCTTGTGACTATCAGTATTGATCGTTATCTCATTATTGTGAGAAGGAAAGATACTCTTACGCCGCAAAAAGCCAAAGTGTACATCGTTGCTTCGTGGGTAGTTGCTGTACTTCTCGCGATTCCTCCAATATTTCACTGGGGCGACTATCTGTACATAGCAGGTCAATTGCAATGCTCAGTTCGGCTGCCAGTGTCGGGAGTACCAGACTTGTCTTACGGGATTTATTATCTGGTGTTCGCTTTTATATTCCCGTTTATAATCATGAGTTATTGTTACTTCTGCATTTTGAGGACGGTTCGGCGGAATTCAACGAGGGTCCAGAATCACCCACCAATCCCTGGGGTGCCAATGGCAACAAAAATGAGCCGACCCGGTCGAATGGACATCAACTATAGCTTCAAAACCAGAGCATTTACGACTATTTTAATACTTTTTCTTCTCTTTGTAATATGTTGTCTTCCTTATACAGCTCTTCAATTTTATATGTATTTCCTAGGGTTTAACGCAACGAACGGCATGAGGGAAGCAAGCGCAGTTTTTCTATGGCTCACCTATTTCAATTGTACATTAAAGCCCATCATCTATTATTGGAGAATCGGGAAATTTCGCGAAGCGTGCATTGACATTATGCCTGCATGGTGTGTACATTTGCCGAAGTGTCTCCCTGGTAGAACGATTCGACGAATTCGTCCTCATGCTATATACGAAGTTGACCGAAAAATGGCAGTTTCTTCGATATAACACTATTTTCTACTTCACTGCACAGAGTTATTCAAGGTTTTTGTGGACAATTAAAATATATAAAGCCGCTAATATAGAAAATAATTCGCTTTTTCTGAAAACTGTAATACCAAGGACGGCAATTATTCTAGATGGAAAAAGAGCTTATAGAAAAACATTTGTAATATTGTATTTTGCGGTCGAAATAGAATTGCTTATGTGAGAAAATCAAGTAGTTTGCGGACCGAGTCGATTACCCTTTGAAATAAAATGAAAAGACTAACGAGAATAAATAAAATATATTTTACTCTAATCTGTTAAAAGTCTATATTCTGCCAGTAGCAATATGATTTCTAGGCTATAAAGTGATAGTGGTGTTTAAAACCTCTTTCTCTTGCATTGTGACGCGTTAAAAGGCAATTGAGATGTTCAGACACCATTGAAAAATATCGCAAAATCTTTTTGTTGCACAAAGAAAACATACTCGAGTTATTCCATTTGTTTAGGCTCATTTCTAACACATTCAATGAATCAAATGTGTCTCTGTTGCCATGGCAATCTCCTTTGCCTTCATATTAGAATAATCTGTTGCCATGGTTACAACACTTGAAGGCGAATCAATGAAAAGAGCATTAAGTCCATTAGACTTGTCATGTATTTCCCCTTTTTTTAATCAATTTTACATCAGCATTTTAGCTACTTGTCTATACTTGAAGGCAATATAGAACCTTAATTACTTAGTAATGATATAACACTAAACTTTCCAATCAGTTGCTCTTGTTATTTTATTAAACAAGTCTTAAAATCGTAACATTTCTTTAACCACTAAAAACTGAAACATTTTGTTCTTTTTTTATGTAAATTTTTGTTCTAAAATTTAGCACGCGTGGCTGATGATATATTGACTACCGATATACACAGTTGAACTATATAACAGCTGCACGCAGGCTAGACATCCAGTAGCAATAAGATACAGAGGACATCAGACAATCTCGTGTGCTTGAGATATTGTATCTTAGTCATCACTAGTGTATGCTGCCATTTGCGCTTCAGAATCCATCACTTTTCTTATTACAACCATTACCGTTAAAGTGAAAAAGCTTTTAGGCAATCTTACAGCCTTCAATCAAACTATATAGCTTTGATGGGATTGGTTTAGCACTTCCTTGCTGTTTGACTAATCATGGCTCCTCTTAGTATTTGGAACATCTTGTATTACTGATTCAATATCCAACAATAGAATAAAGCCATCTTCAGCTTGTTTAGTTATTAGAAATATCTAGTGATAAAACGATATATATTTTATATATATTGGAGGGTAAAACATGGTTGTAAAAAGGTCTCTAATGGGCTTGTGTCACCTGTCATGTGACTTTTTAAATTTTCACCGAAGGCAGACGAAAATATCATAACTTGAAAGAGCATACTAAAATTAGTAAAAGTTGAAAATTTTAAGAATCAAGCAAATAAGACAAAGGTTAAAGGCTTTCAAAGTTTCCCGCTTTGACAAGGATTTGTATGGGTTTTTCGCTTGGAGGGCAAGCGTTGCCTTCCAACATACATTTCCATACAAAAAAGGCAAAGTTTGAAGGCCTGTAACTATTGCCCTATTTACTTACTTCCCTTTGAACTTTCCACTTTTACTAACTTTAGTATGCTCTTTCCAGTTATGGTATTTTCGTTTGTCTTCAGTGAAAATTTAAAAAGTCATGTTTAATAACTCTTTGTCAACTATACAACCTGATATAACATAACATAAAATAAAATAGATACAATAATACACAATGAACAAAGAACTAAAACTAACGATGTTGACGGGATGGTGGCAGGGGGAAACTAAATTCCCATTCAAAGGCTACCCTCCTAACATATAAGTAAGTAACGACAAAAACATCAACAGAGAAAAAACAACAACAACAAAATGTAGATATAAAATGTATAAAATGTAAATATGCAAAAATAGAAGTGAAAACTAACGCAAATGCTTAATTAACGCTGCCTTAAAAGAGGAAATGCTGGGCGAATCTATAACTGTACTGGGTAAGGAGTTCCAGTCATTAATATAACGATGAAAAAACGAATATTTGAAATAATTAGTACGGGCCCCCATAGGTCTGATTTTATAATTATTGTGACTTCTAGTGCGTATAACACCTAAAATATCAAAATATCTAGACCTATCAATAGCACAGAGTCCAAATATGATTTTATACATTTGAACTAGGCTTAGGTATTTACGCCTTAGCTCTAAGGAGTCCCACTTTAACATTGACAGTCTTTCAGGATACTCTTTATCCGGACCACAGATTAGCCGGGACGCTCTTCTCTGTATCGCTGTGACAGGTGACACAAGCTCATTTATCATTTTTACATACTATTTTCTACGCCTTTTCTTCAAACCCTTCACAGCGTCCTCTACCATTCTTGGTAGATTATTGTTTCGCCGATTAAATCGTTCTATTTGAATCCTCAGTTGCTCTCCTTGCTCTGACATTTCAGCATGTTCTGCAACCTAAAAATGAAAATAATATTTTCATTTCATTGTGAGTTGTCCCCTGCATGTAACTGGGCCTTAATTCTGCATCAAATTTGGAGAAACAGAAGTTTCAAGGGCTTACCAAAGCATCCACTTTGATCTGTTGTTGTCTGTCATCTTCATCTCGTTTTTCTTTTCTCTTTCTCGTTTGTTCCTTGAAAAGTACATTAACATTATTTTCCATCATAATCATAATGTAAAAATTAATGATGGTGACGATGATGACAAGAAATGATGCTAAATATATTGATGATGATAATGAGGAATCGGAGACAACAATGTTAGTAATGATGATGACAATGTTGCTGATGACACCTATAATGATGATGATGACAATGTTGCTGATGACACCTATAATGATGATGATGTCAATCCTGCTGATGACACCTATAATGATGATGATGACAATCCTGCTGATGACACCTATAATGATGATGACAATCTTGCTGATGACACCTATAATGATGATGACAATAATGATGATGATGACACCTATAATGATGATGATGACAATGTTGCTAATGACACCTATAATGATGATGATGACAATCCTGCTGATGACACCTATAATGATGATGATGACAATCTTGCTGATGACATCTATAATGATGATGATGACAATAATGATGATGATGACACAATGATGATGATGACAATCCTGCTGATGACATCTATAATGATGATGATGACAATAATGATGATGATGACACCTATAATGATGATGACAATCTTGCTGATGACACCTATAATGATGACGATGACAATAATGATGATGATGACAATGGTTACAGACCATTGCACCATTGGATGTCATGTTCAAACATCCAAGATAAATGTCTTGGAATTGTCAGTCACATCAAGGATGATTGAGTGGTGAGAGCATCCATTGCTAACTAATGTGATACCAATCCCTGGAGCAGGTGCTTCATGTTAGTAAAGTTTGTTAGTTTATTTCTGATTAACTGTCTCCCATTTACTTGCCTCTCTTTTCCTCTGTGCTTCTTCTGTGTAATAATAAGGACATTTCTTTGTTCCTTTGCGATGACCTACTTCGCCACAATCGGAACATTTAGGTGCACTTGTGCCTTTGCTGGTTCTTGTGTGCTCGTCTGCATGGTTGTTATTCATTGATGGACTTGGACTTGAAGACTATATGGAAAGTACAAAAACATTGCTTTAAATAGACAACAAACAAGACTGAGTAGCAAAAACAAATCCCAATAAAATGTAAAAAGTAATCTGATTTTACATAATGGAGATGATTGTTGCTATCTTGTGAGCATCATCGTCGTCATAATCACCACCACCAACACCACTGTTGCTACTGTCATACTTACAACTACCACCACAAGCACTATCAACATCACTACCTGTGTCTTACACCCCTACTGTCATTATTGAAATGATCATCAATATCACCATGAGTAACAATAAAGTAAAATATGGTACTCACGCTGCTAGGAAACACAAATCCATGCACTGCATCATCACTTGCTGATCTGAAACACATTTTACAAGAGGAGAGAAAACGTTTGTGATGAATCCACAATGTAACTAATAACTATGCAAGATAAAGCCTCCTGGTTGGCACTGGGTCTTTGAGCAGCAGGCTGTAGCAGGAGAGTAGGTGGCTCAACTAGCATTAAAGCAGCAAGATGCTCCAGCATTCAAACTAGCTGACAGAATGCCTGGCGTAGTCAGTCAAATGCACTGGGTCTTTGAGCAGCAGGCTGTAGCAGGAGAGTAGGTGGCTCAACTAGCATTAAAGCAGCAAGATGCTCCAGCATTGAAAATAGCTGACAGAATGCCTGGCGTAGTCAGTCAAATGCACTGGGTCTTTGAGCAGCAGGCTGTAGCAGGAGAGTAGGTGGCTCAACTAGCATTAAAGCAGCAAGATGCTCCAGCATTCAAACTAGCTGACAGAATGCCTGGCGTAGCCAGTCAAATGCACTGGGTCTTTGTGAGCAGCAGGCTGTAGCAGGAGAGTAGGTGGCTCAACTAGCATTAAAGCAGCAAGATGCTCCAGCATTGAAAATAGCTGACAGAATGCCTGGCATAGCCAGTCAAATGCACCAGACTTTGTTTGGGCATTAACCCTGATACAGATGATAGCGGTCATACTTACCTAGAATGACTTGGCTGTGGTGAACTTGCTGGGAAAGTGAATGACCCTCCTGACTCTGTTGTGCTGCTTGTTCTTGTGTTATTGATTGATGGAGAAGGTGACTGAGGAAATGTTAGTGAGCTGCTGTATCTTGAATTACTGGTCGAACTTGAAGATGAACTGTAACCAAGACTAGATTCTGGGCGACTTCTTGGACTAGAATTACAGCTCTTTCTTGCTGTCATATTTTGTCTGGTTTCATCTTTGGTAATTGTACTGGAATAGAACATTGTACAAGAAACAGGTTAAGATTATTATCATAACATCAGTCATTACTGTCACCACCACTGTCAACAATAAGGGGCTTAAGCTTGGTAGACGAGAATGATGACGAGCACAAGTTTCAGGGAATATTTTGTCAATGCAAAAAGAATAGTATGATAGTATGATTGTAATCATACACCAAGCATCTGCCCCAAATAAGGCCTTGCGCTTCTAGTTGGTGAACAAGATCAAAGCTACAAAATTTAATCATATCACCATCGCTATTATCATAATCTCTTCAACTATCATCATCACCATCAATGCTATCATCATCACCATCATCAATAATCACCATCGCTATCATCATCATCGCTATTATCATCATCACCATCAATATCATCATCATCTCTTCAACTATCAACTTCACCATCAAGATTATGGCCTCCTATCATCTCCCATGTACTGTGACTACCTCCATTATCTTCAATACCTGGAAGTCTTGTAGATGCTTGAAGTGTTCTTGACTTTACCATCACAACCTCTTTTGTCTGGTCTCCTTCTTGGACTGCCTGCATCACTTCCTAGATGTCTTCCAACTGACAATAACGATTCCTTTCCCCTTGCGATAGCCTCAGCTTTTTGTCTAAAAGCCAGGCCTGGATTCCTAGTGGATGGACTTTTACCAGTTTTTAACTCTCTAAATCGTTTCTGCTGCTCATCTCTATACGAATCAATCTGACTATTTACTCTGGTATTAGACTCAAATGTTGGTGTTGAAATTGTGGCAACATTGTTACTTCTGTTATTGTTTACTTCGTTGTTTAACTCTTCGTGAAGCTGTCTTGCTATCATATAATCAGTGCCACTGTCGAGATCCTCGATGTCATCTTGGCTGTCAATCATGATAGAATCATGTCCTTGAAAACAGGGAGAAGTTTTGTTCTGGTTCTGAGTTACTTTACCACGGTGTATTGTGATGACATCATCATCATAGTCTTGGCTGTCCACCAAAATGGCACAAGTATCAACGTTTGATGTACCTGTCAATGTGTTGGAGCATTCTTGGCTTCTATCATCACCCTGCTCTTTATCATCGCTATTGTTCAAGGACGTATTTGACAATTCAACTGAAGTTTGCTCACTCAAAGTATTAACTACTTGGTGTCCACCATTACTTTGTCTTGGAGATAATGGCATTGGAGGAATAATGGAATTAGAGTTCTTAGGAGTGGAAGTATTGTTACCATTATTTGACAAATCATCTCTTGAATCTGGCTTTTCATTGGCAAAATCTGGGACCTCAAAATCATGGAAAAAGACCTCAGGATTGTTGTCGTCTTCTTGACTGTCAATAATAAACTCTTCAAACTCTGTCTTTTGCCCTGAGTGTTCATTATTCTGATAAGATGACATCCCATTTTTGTTCCCACTATTCCTTTTCTCTTCCATTTTTCCACTTTCCATTCCTTGTTTACTGAGTTCAAGTGCTTTTCTCAATGCTTCATCCTCGTCGTAACTGTCACTTGACAATTTGTCCTGATTTTTCCCCATTTCATATTGCATTTTACTCTGCTGTAAAACCTCTTGCAGCTCGTCATCTGAATGACTCTTTGATTGATGCTTGTCGCCTCTGCTGGAACTGCCTTCAACTCGAGCACAATGCAAATTACTTGCCGTTTTTGTTGTCCTTTGCTCCATTTCACACTGTGAATTGACACTTTCTTGCAAAGCTTTTTGCAGTGATTCATCCTCAGAATCACCTTTTGAATCAAGCTTTTCTTTTATTTCAAGTCCTTGTGCACCAGACATACTGCTGTCCACTTCTACTGTCCTTTGCTCGATTTGATATTGCAGTCTACTTTGCTCTAAAGCTTTCCTTAATTCGTCATCATCAGCTTCAAGGTTTGTAGATGTTTCACTTCTAGTGCAGTCCTCCTGGAGGTTGCTTTGTATTTCATCATAAAGTTTAAATTGTATAATATTTTGTAAGTCATCGTCGTCCTCCTCTATGCATTCCTGTTTGATGCCAACAGCATTGCTTGTGTGTGAGGCATTTGTACCAGTACCAGCATTGCTTGAGTGTGAGGCATTTGTACCAGTACCAGCATTGCTTGCGTGTGAGGCATTTCTGTCAGTACCAGCATTGCTTGCGTGTGAGGCATTTGTACCAGTACCATCATTGCTTGCGTGTGAGGCATTTCTGTCAGTACCAGCATTGCTTGAGTGTGAGGCATTTGTACCAGTACCATCATTGCTTGCGTGTGAGGCATTTCTGTCAGTACCAGCATTGCTTGAGTGTGAGGCATTTCTGTCAGTACCAGCATTGCTTGCGTGTGAGGCATTTCTGTCAGTACCAGCATTGCTTGAGTGTGAGGCATTTCTGTCAGTACCAGCATTGCTTGCGTGTGAGGCATTTCTGTCAGTACCAGCATTGCTTGAGTGTGAGGCATTTCTGTCAGTACCAGCATTGCTTGAGTGTGAGGCATTTCTGTCAGTACCAGCATTGCTTGCGTGTGAGGCATTTCTGCCAGTACCAGCATTGCTTGCGTGTGAGGCATTTGTACCAGCATCATTGTTTTGGTCGCCATTGTTGGTTGTGCTGTTGGTTTCCTCTGGTGTTGCTGCATGTAGTGTTGTTGAAGTGTTTGGTCTATTTTCGTGATGTGCCATAATTACGGTTGCACCCTGCTGAAGTGGCTGAGTGTCGTCTGCAAGACTTTGCTGTAGAGCCTACGAGAGGGATGTGAGAGTGAGGATTTAATATTTAATTATTGAAAGGAATTCATGAACATACACCAACACACACCAACAGACACACGCACATACATGTACACACGCAGTCAGGGCAATTGCGATGCTGAGAGCAGTCATGGTCAGGGTTTGTTATGCTGTCAGAGGTTCTTGCTCTAATTCAGGTTAGTAGTGTATTATGGAGAGACGGGACTACTGACATGTCATGATCTGAATCACACAAAATAATGTCGAATCACACAAAATAATGTCTAACCATGTGCAGTTGGGAAAAAACAAGGCAGCACCTTCTCCTCAACATTCTAAGACCCTGGGTGTTGCTCTGAATCCTAACTTTCCACACAACAGACTGATGGCAACTGCCCTTTGGGAAACTATTTAATATTTTTAATATTTAATATTTTTTAAATCGTAATATTAACATATTACGATTCCATTATTGCATCATTTTCTTAATTTGAATTGCAGATCTTTACTAATCTTTACCAGACCTGTTGTAACATGATTTCTTCCTCTTGTGAATCACTGGCAAACATTACATCAGCCTCCATCCTGAGCACCAAACAAGTGATGTTATTTCTATTATTATTATTATTACTACTACTACTATTTTTATTATTATTATAATTATTGTTATGTGAGTGAGTGAGTGAGTGAGTGAGTGAGTGAGTGAGTGAGTGAGTGAGTGAGTGAGTGAGTGTGAGAGTCGTGTCCCCATATTAGCAGTAATGCTAGATCGATTGACACGTAAAAAAAGTAATTTATATTTATTTTATTTTTACATCAGGAATATCAATGCTATCTCCATCACTACACATCACAACCACTGTCTAAAGTCCTCACCTTTCTGCAACCTTTTGGTTTGGCTGATTATTAGCACCTTTGTCATCATCAACAACTTGATCTGAAGTCACAATTCAACTATAAGTCAAGATCACACGTACAGGTATTATTAGTCGCAACTTACTGTCTTGAGCATTGAATCTTGACAAGAATTCTTGGGTTTCTTCTTCAGTTTCTGTGCGATAAAGCCTTAGACCTCTAAACACCTTCAGAATAGGAAATTGAGGAAATACATTAACTGGAGAAAATGAATGAATAGATGGATGGATGGATGGATGGATGGATGAATGGATGAATGAATGGATAGATGGATGGATGGATGAGTGGATGGATGGATGGATGGATGGATGGATGAATGAATGAATGGATGAATGAATGGATGGATGAATGGATGGATGAATGAATAGATGGATGGATGGATGGATGGATGGATGGATGGATGGATGGATGGATGGATGGATGGATGAATGAATGGATGAATAAATGAATAAATGAATAAATGGATGAATGAATGGATGAATGAATAAATGAATGAATAAATGAATAAATGAATGAATAAATGCATGCATGGATGAATGCAAGGATGGATGAATAAAGGGATAAATGAATAATGAATGGTTGAATAGAGTACATACCTCTAGATAAAGAGTATAATACTGGAAGACATTGATGGAAACAAGTTGGTCTGTGTAGTCTTCAAGGTGGATTTGCACACACTCTTTATAAATAACACGAGACTGCGTCAGTGTACACCAATCAAGCACTACACTACATTTACCAATTTAAACAGTAACTTAACAACAGATAATAATAATAATATATATAATTGACTAGAAAACATGTATATGTAAGCCTCCTAATTACCATCTGCAGTTTGTCCAGGCACTTTTAGGTAGTCGGCAAGGGTTTTCTTAAACAGACTATGACAATTCTGAAACACATGCAGTCAAAGAGCTATTGACAACATTATGAACTGGTAATATACAATTAACTTCAAAAACATCAAATATTTATCATATTCATTAATAATTCATGAGGAAAACACAATAGAAATCATAGCCGTGGAAGAGCTTGTATTTTTGATACAAAATCGTCTTGATTTGCATAGACTAAATCTTTGATTTTCTCGGCCAAACTTTCTGGTATCTTGAAAATTATTGTAGAACAAGATTTTATACATCCGTGGATATGATAAGTCTTATACAATATTCGCAACCGTATTGTATGGGAATTATAATGTCTGGCCTGTGGCTCGAGTTTGTGATTCCCATACAGTACAGCTGCTCATATTGTATCTATCACATACAGTATTGGTATGTAGGTGACATTGTAATTCCCATACAGTACAGCTGCTCATATTGTATCTACATGTAATAGATACAATATGAGCGGCCGAACTGTATGGTATTTACAATGGCGAGCTGAAGGCGAGCCATTGTAAATACCATACAGTTCGGACGCGAACTGTATGTACTATATACAATATGAGCGGCCAATCTGTATGGGATTTACAAACTCGAGCCGTAGGCGAGAGTTTGTAAATCCCATACAGATCGGACGCGAATATTGTATATTACTTATCGAATCCAACGATGTATAAGTGGATGTTTTACTATAATTTTGATGATAGGAAACAGTTTGGCCAAGAAAATCCAAGTTAAAGTTGAATGCAAATGAGGACGAATCTCTTGCCGATTTACAGATGTCTGCTACGCTTATGATTTCTATTGTATTTCCCTCATTAATTATTCATGAATTTGATAAGTAATAATAATTGTGGTGTTCACAACATACAGTATTGTAAGCTGTCAGTCCCTGGACAACCAGAATGGAGTCAGTCAGCTGGTGAGTACGGTCCAAGGTGCTACCAACATCTCTATCATGCCTGTGATGACTGAAAACACATAACATTTTTCTTCAATAAAAGACGACAACCTTTACTAGTTAGTCTTTGCTGAATCATTCCCAGCTCACTCTCCCTGACAGTCAGTTAATATCAGAGAGAGCAGTCTGGGAATGACTGAGATGCAGGCTAGTTCTTGATGTACAGTTTTATTCTGCAACAGACTACTCACCAAACTATCAAGTACATTAGGTAATAATAATAATAATAATAATAATAATAATAATAATAATAATAATAATGATAATAATAATAATAATAATAATAATAATAATGGAAACTTTATTTCATGTATTTTTACACAAACAATTGCAAATCTCACTGCATGTAGGTTATTTACAATTGACTACTTGAACTCGAAAATATAACTAACAAAAAGAAAATAGTAACATAAATAAATAAATAAAAATAATAATAATAAATAAAAAACAACGTTTAAAACTTCATTAATTCGGGATTAAGCCAGTCCTTATTTCTACAACAGAAAATATAATATTTTGACCTGATAATAATTTCTAGCAATATACTTTTGTTGTTTACTTTCTAAACCTATTTCTTTTAACATTTCGATAAATTCTGCAGATTCTTCCGCAAATACAATAATAATAATAATAATAATAATAATAATAACACTTTATTGGGTAAACTAGAATTACAAAGTAATTTACATCTAGGCCCATCTAATATATATAATATAGGGGTGTCGAATGGTCCCCGCAAAAAAGTCAGAGTCTTGCAAAATTTCGGTCAAATTTTGCGGGTCTCGAAGTCTCGTTTTTTTTGCAAAAAGCTGTCTCATATTTTGAAATCAAAGGAAATCGGTGAAAACGCGTCTCGGGCTCGCAAAAAATGCCTTATCTCAGAGTCTCGCAAAGTCTCACTTCGATACCCCTATTAAGTCTTGGTTTCACAAATTCAAATAAATTATTGAACATCATTTGATATGCATTTACATTGTACTAAGATAATATCCTGTCTCCAAGGCAATAAACCAAGTTTCAGCAGATCAACAATGGACAATAGTAGAAGTTAGGGCTAACAAGCCCCATTCATTCCCTCACCAGAGCATCACAGTAGGATGGGGCATAGTACCCCCACTACACCCCCTTACAGGGCCGTACACAGCACAGGGGGGCAGTTGACCCCCCTAGAAAGGCAAAAAAGATACCAAAAAGTACAGAGAACTGTACTATTTTTATTTATTTAATATACGTACTGCCCCCCCCCCCCCCCCCCCCCCCCCATTGAATTTTAGGTTATGTACGGCCCTGCCCTTATCATCAGTGCCCTGTTGAATCTTGGATTATCGGCTTCTGTTAGTTTAACAAAGATGGAACAATTCCACTAATATCACCTTCTTATGTTTTCAGCAAATTCACCAGCCGACCAAACAATACCGTGTGTTGGTTGTGCTTCTCTTCTGGCATTCATTGTTGGGTGATTTGCATTTCTAGTGAAATCAGCATAGGTCATCAAGTGCCGTTCTTGTTCTAGGAATAGAATTAATGTGTGAATATGCTGTTTATTATTGTCATCACCATCATCCTGTGATCATCTAACAACATAACCTTGACAACCAATACTATCATCAATAGTATCATCACCATCATCATTATCCTGTGATCATCTAACAACATAACCATGACAACCAATAGTATCATCAATAGTATCATCACCATCATCATTATCCTGTGATCATCTATCAACATAACCATGACAACCAATAGTATTATCATCAATAGTATCATCACCATCATCATTATCCTGTGATCATCTATCAACATAACTATGACAACCAATAGTATCATCAATACTATCATCACCATCATCATTATCCTGTGATCATCTATCAACATAACCATGACAACCAATAGTATCATCATCATCATCATCCTGTGATCATCTAACAACATAACCATGACAACCAATAGTATCATCATCATCATCATCATCATCCTGTGATCATCTATCAACATAACCATGACAACCAATAGTATCATCATCATCACCATCATCATCATCCTGTTATCATCTATCAACATAACCTTGACAACCAATAGTATCATCAATAGTATCATCACCATCATCATCATCCTGTTATCATCTATCAACATAACCTTGACAACCAATAGTATCATCAATAGTATCATCACCATCATCATTATCCTGTGATCATCTATCAACATAACCATGACAACCAATAGTATCATCAATAGTATCATCACCATCATCATTATCCTGTGATCATCTATCAACATAACTATGACAACCAATAGTATCATCAATACTATCATCACCATCATCATTATCCTGTGATCATCTATCAACATAACCATGACAACCAATAGTATCATCATCATCATCATCCTGTGATCATCTAACAACATAACCATGACAACCAATAGTATCATCATCATCATCATCATCATCCTGTGATCATCTATCAACATAACCATGACAACCAATAGTATCATCATCATCATCATCACCATCATCCTGTGATCATCTATCAACATAACCATGACAACCAATAGTATCATCATCATCATCATCACCATCATCATCATCCTGTTATCATCTATCAACATAACCTTGACAACCAATAGTATCATCAATAGTATCATCACCATCATCATCATCTGTGATCATCTAACAACATAACCTTGACAACCAATAGTATCATCAATAGTATCATCACCATCATCATCATCCTGTTATCATCTATCAACATAACCTTGACAACCAATAGTATCATCAATAGTATCATCACCATCATCATCATCCTGTTATCATCTATCAACATAACCTTGACAACCAATAGTATCATCAATAGTATCATCACCATCATCATCATCCTGTGATCATCTATCAACATAACCACCAATAGTTGGTATCATCATCATCACCATCATCATTATCTGTGATTATCCATCAACATAACCTTGACGATCAATAGTATCATCATCATCATCATCACCATCAATGATCATGGTCACAAACACTATACAAGCATCAAGAGTTCCAGACTTCCGGGACGCACGCAATGCATTGTGAAATTAAAAGTGCTCACTTTTCCTTTGTAATAATCTCATAATGCATTGCGTGCGTACCGTAAGTCTGGAACTCTTGATGCTTGTATTGCCAATGGCTATAATAATGTATCTCTTGTCTCATACCTGCTTGTTGGTGCTCGATTGCAAGATTTGTGAGATGACAGAGCCACTCCACTGTTTTAAACCAAGAAGGAGTACGATTGACAAAGAACTTGTCCTCCAGCAGCAAACGATCCAATTTTCCCTAAACATCACAGCAGTAACTTCAATGGTTCCAACATAACAACCACAATATACTGAAGGACTTCAGTATTCTATTACATAACACTCTCATTCATGCTCAGCTGAATTAAGGTATGGGATAAAATATTGATCAGCGGTCTAAGCCAAGCTGGAACAGCTTGGCTTAGGTGGTCAGGAGAATACGACCCACGCGAATCTATTGGGCGGGTGGGTGGGCCGTTCATCTGACCACTGTTCCGCTGGAACTGAGCAAGAAGGGAGTGTCCTGCCTTTGATGCCGTATATATTGCCACGTGCACGTGCACGTGGGTGTTAACGAGGCATTTTTATACCGTATTTCATCTTTGCATCTCATTAGAGTGTTATGAATAGTATTCTATTACATAACACTCTCATTCATGCTCAGCTGAATTAAGGTATGGGATAAAATATTGATCAGCAGCCGCCCTTGCACCTGTCTGTTACAACTTTGTTGCTGTGAGTTCCACAAACCCTCAATTCTCATATCAGTTCCTTCTCCCAAACCTTATTTCACTAGAAATAATACCCCAATCCTCATAACTCCCCAATCCTCACCCAAAACTAAAACCACAAATATCGGGGTAAAAATGCCTTAGCTGTATACTTTATGATACTCATCCTGGCTGGCGAGTTTTACGCCAGATTGGCATTAGGAAAACACACACACAAAGCGTTTTCAGTTCATTGGTATCCTGTCAGGGATTAGTAACATGACAGAGGTATGTTCAGGGGGTGCCCACGGATACCCCCTTCGGCTGAGGTTTTTCTTTTCACTTCCAAATGTTTTCACCTCCACCCCTCAAAAGAAGAAAGAAAACGAAGAGACGGGAAAATAATAATATAACTAGATGCTCTACTAGCGTGAAGTCGGGCTTCTAACTGATATGTAGCCTATTTCAGAACTAAATATAGATATCTTAGTGCGATTAAAACAGCATTTGGTCGCTCGTTGCGTGACTCGATAGAACATGCTTTCCTTGCAATTTCAGTACTGCGATTTCACAAACTCAGCGAATCATGAATGACAATGACATAGATTAATTGGTACCATAAATATATCCATACAAATTATACAAATACCGTATACATAAACTAGGCATCGCAAAGTGATTAACAATGTTTAGAATTAAGTGTAAATATGGGTTTACCTCTGCTCGCATTGCTTTTATTTTCAGTTTTTCACTGCGTGTATCAACTCACTTTATTCTAAGTTCTAAGGGTCTCTAAACCCTTTGAAGTACTAGTATTGGATTGATATATCCATATCTCTATGAATTATTGTGGTTATTTTGAAAACAAGACGACATAACCTTCCTCCCACAATGTTTGTGAATTCAGAAGCAATGTCTCGTGTTGATAAATCATGTTGTTAGAGCCTTCGCCCTTCGGTGATTATCTTTAGATCCAATACGTTAAAAAAAAAAAAAACGAGATGAAAATTAGGCTAGACAAACAAGCCAATTCTGCGTTACAATAATTAACTGTCTGATATGCCGAGCTTTTGACACGCTGCTGTATCGTTCAGTCTTCAGTTCTTTTGACGAGAATTAAATAATTCAAATATATCATAAAAAAGAGCTCGTGCTCCAAAACAGCGTTCCATTCTGGAAACTTTTAACAGGTACGTTCATCGTAGCGTGAACACTAATTGAGTTGCTCAACTGAATGGATTTAAATATCAGATTAGTTAGTGATCCAAGCAACGGTTGCCGTTAGAAACATGGTGGACACATCCGAGAAAGTTGTGCTATCAGCTTCAACAATTCACCAACAAGAAACAAGACCTGCAGGAGTGGATAAAGGAGGTCCTGTCAGATGCAGAAAGGAAACGCCTTCTTGACACGCGTCATACCAGGTCTGTAGAGGCACGACAGTTTCGAAGTATTTATATGCGAGCTATCCCCTGCGATTGAACGATCTCTTGGAGAAATGGCAGCTGACAGGAGCTACAACAGAGATACTATCGGAGTGTCATCTTGTGAGACCGAGAGAGCCAACAGTGAGCTCACCTACTTTTAAAAAGACCTACATGAGAAGCATTATGGGATAGGACCGACGTAACGATCTAGCGTTAACGCATGTCCATTATGACATGCCCATTGACATTAAAACCATAATAACGAACTTTGCCAGGAAGCATCCAAGACGTCTTACGCTGGTGGACATGCTCTTCTAAGCGCCAATTGGTGGCGTGGTGGGACGCTTCAAAATTAGTAAACTCGAATTAGCCTCGAAGACAATAGCTACCTCGAGAAACCAGGAATCGTGTAAACTGATAAAAACAGTTTCCGATTTTTATTTTTATTTGGACACCCCCTCACAAATTTCTGGATCCGGCCCTGACCTGTGTCATCTATCTGCCGACATTGACGGGGTTTGGCACATGATCATTTTCCGTTATTTCTGCTTGCGCGGTGATCCGTATGTGAAAATTGAACATCACGTTCCCCAGGCCAGGATATACTCTCCTGGAATAAAAGATCAAGAAACGGGATGACGTGTTACGAGAACAAACCCCGACAAGTCAGCAGAGAGATAACAGCCAAGACCCAGTATTACCGGGGGGGGTTGATTTAGATACCCCTTTTTTCAAAGCTATCAAAACTCTGAGACTTAATTCGTTTTATTGTATATAAATATGTTGAAGCTATTAAATCTTACACGTATATACACTGTTTATTGGTAGGTCAAACTCATTTTCATGACTCCCGTGCACCAACAGTCGAACTTTATTATTTTTTGCGCCGAGAGTGATCAAATCTTTCAGTACGTACTGTTTGAAAGTAGAAACAGGTACTGATTGAAAGTATGAGAACTGCCTAGGTACACATGTATAGTATAACACAAGATCGGACACTGGGCAATTGCAAAAACTGTGTGCGCATGCTCGAGTTCCATAAAGAAAACAATGTTGATATTTATATTCGTAGTTCCACGAGCCTTCAAAATAACTGAAGAAAAACCCCTAGTGTTAACCGTAGTATACCCGTATTCCTTTTGTATCCAGGATAAACGTAGAATACTATGGTATAACGAAGCCAGTAGGGGACATTTGCAGTATCATACATGAGTACCTACCCCCAAATTTGAAAACAAATTGGCGAATTTTCAAACAATTTGCCAACGCATGGAATTTATTGTTGGCAATTAACCGCACAGGCGATTTCATCTCCACAGGCCCAATCTCTGCCACTTAACACTAGATTTAATTGTGATTAGCACTGACAAAAAACACCTTTGCAAGGCAAAACTGTTACAATAGCAAACCCAGTCCATGATTTCAAAAATAATGTCTTCCTGCCCAAATAAGGAAAATGTATTGTGACATCGTGGTCGGAAACCCCCTCACGTCCGGCCCATCTGTAATCAGAACAAAGTTTCATTTATCATCTTTACAACTTACATTGTCGTTATATCGGCAAGAGGCTTCCCTGTCCCACCGACTATATAATTCCCGTTCAATTTTCTCCCTCCAGACCAACACCTTCTTGTTAAACATCATGATAGGACTTCAAAAGGTTTAATAACTCGATTCCATACGTGATCTATAATCATGATCAAATAGTAGAATAACGTGTCCTGGATCTCAAACGTAGGTACACATTCCACACACGCGCCATTTGTCAGCGTTCAATCACCATTCTACAGTACAAACACAATTAGGCGACTGTCTACTCAAGTGCGGAGTAAGCCTCCGCGCCAAGTTATGTTACATTTGAAGTCATGATGTCTGCCACACTTTTAGCATATAAATAAATATACTATATATAGTAAGTTGAGGATAAATGGTGGGTAGCACCATCAAGCGAATTTATCCTCTCAACTAGCAGTATCCTTTATGACATCTGCGTCTGGTATCTAAAGATCCTACTCGCTAGTGGCAAGGTTGTTGGCGTTCCAATCACCTAACTTGTATTCTGCCTATATACAGTCATTTGCAAAAATTCTGGCCGCTACGAAATATCAATATATCAATAGAATCGGGTGCCATTCTGGGTAATTAAATAAATGCGAAAATTCCCCCTTAACGCTGATTAACGTCAGCAAAGCTGGTAGAAATATTTTAGTATAATGTTTATTTAGTCATAGGTTTGTTTGTTGTAAATTCATTAATAGAGTTAGGAAACTCAAAAATAGATTATTGAATTACCCATAATGCACACCGATATATCGTGATATATCGTGGCATGGCCAGATTTTTTGCAAAATGACTGTCTATAATATAAGTAAGAGATAAATATACCGAGAAACGGAGGCAATAAGCCATATAAATCCCGATGGCCGTCATGCTCGAGGATCCAGCGGTTTTGTCCGCGCTCGGTAAGTCACCGGCCGAAACAACCCGCTGGATAAATTACCTACTAGTTACGAGTTCTGGGCGCGTAGTGTTGGCCGTATGAATTTTGGTTAGAAAAACCGAGATGTGCATGATTGTAACATCCCCAAGAAGTATACGAAAGGATTTTTGAAGAACTCCTCAAACTTGGAGGTGGGGAATGGTGGAGTGGGCGGCGAGGCGGCGGACAAAGAAGACGACGAGAAGACTGGAGATGCGGAACAATCCTGTCAAATCCATGTGGGCAAGCTGCGGCGGGGGGTGACGTCAGCCCAAATCCATGGGGGCCAGCCTGCGGCGGGGAGTGTATCAGCCCAAAATCATGTGGGCCAGCCTCCGACAGGGATTTGTCAGCCAAAATCCATGTGGGCCAGCCTGCGACGGGGGTTGCGTCAGCCCAAATTCCATGTGGGCCAGCCTGCGGCGGAGAAAGTGTAATCAGCCCAAATCATGTGGGCCAGCCTCTGAACAGGGATGCGTCCAGCCCAAATCCATGTGGTACAGGCTGCGGCTGGTGGGTGCGTCAGCCCAAATCCATGGGGCCAGCCTGCGACGGGGGATGCGTCAGCCCAAATAAAAATCCATGTGGGCCAGTCTGCGGCGGGAGGTGCGTCAGCCCAAAATCATGTTGGCCAGCCTCCGCACAGGGATTTGTTCAGCCCAAAACTCCAGTGGGCCAGGCTGCGGCGGTGGGTGTGTCAGCCCAAATTCCATAGTGGGCGCCAGCCTCCGACAGGGTGTTGTCCAGCCCAACTCCATGTGGCCCAGCCTGACGGGTCGGGGCGTGCGTCTCAGCCCAAATCCATGTTGGGCCAGCCTGCGGCGGGAGTGTATTCGACCAAAATCATGTGGGCAGCCTCCGACAGGATTTGTCAGCCCAAACATGTGGGCCGCCTGCGAAGGGGGTGCGTCAGCCCAATTTCCATGTGGGCCAGCCTGCGGCGGAGGTGTACTCGCCAAAATCATGGGGCCAGGCCTCTGAAAGGGATGCGTC